>JAXIVH010000640.1:2500-10000 GCA_036785325.1 Urophycis tenuis
GGAACACAGTGGAGATACCATCGGTGGCGAGGACGCAGCTGCGAGCCAGCGACGGCCGAGCATCACAGGCCTGCCATCCCCACCTCCTCCTCCACCTCCTCCTCCTCCTCCTCCTCCTCCTCCTCCTCCTCACCTTCTCATGCCACGCCTTGCCCAATCAGCACTTTGTTCACACCTGGCCCTGGCGTTGGGGAGAAGTGTTGCTAGTGCCGCTAGCTTCTCCCCTGGAGAGGTCCACCGGTCTACAGCGCCGGCCTATGAGGATGACTGGATCTGTGGAGGGAGAGCAGTAACACACGCTCTCCCTGGGTTTCTGTTTGCAGTGTTCTTACAGAGGTTTTACTTAGAGGTGTTTTAGAGGTCTCTAGTAAAAAGGTCAATGCACCATACGCATAAAGCAGGGGCTTCCCAATGCCCTGACCCACCTGTCGAAGTACCTTTGTCCCACCAAATGTTTGAGGCATCCTCATTACCATTTAAAGAATAATAATAATAAAAAAAACATCTATATATATATATATTTAATGAGACAGAGAGAGAGAGAGAGAGAGAGAAAGAGGGAGAGAGAGAGAGAGAGAGATATTTATGACTCTTTGTACCTCCAACATGAATATGGATCTAGCAAATTCACTGGTGTTCTTGACGCGGTCATTATGCGACTACTGAAGGTGAACGCAAATGTGTCTGTAATTAGTTTTCCCTTTTTTTTTTTTTTTTTTTTTTTCTTCTTCTTCAGGGAATCCTCCCAGAATAGGTCAGGGACGACGCTGCTCCGAGGCGAGGCAGTGTGAGATACTGTAGGTTCTCACCGCTAATGAAATGCATGGCGCACAGTCGAGGCGTGCAGGCGTAGAAGGGCAGCCCCCGTTCCTTTCCCCCCGACGGTTTCCCCGTGCTTTTAATGGATGGACTGATACGTGGTAATTGGTGCGAACATCCTGGTTCACATTGTAACCCTGCGGTATATTTTTTCTTTTTCCCTCCGCCTCTTTATTTCTTCCTCCCGGAGCCGCGGTTCTCGGCGATGAGAAGGACTCTCGCGGTGAGGCTAAGCCTCTGTTAATGCCACGACGCTTCCAGCGGTTCTCCTGAAGTAACGGAGACAGAGCCCCGCGCGCCCCTGGCAGTAACCCGTGGAAAGATTAACTGGATTATCATCAGATAACGTGGCGCCCTGACTGGAAATCTATGTGGGAAAAAACCTTGGGTTCAAATCCGTGCTCTGTTCAAAGTGTAAATCGCTTATTTATATTGTATAATATATGCGGTGATAAATGCCTTTCGGTGGATGCTTTTTGCCCAAAGCGCTGCGCAATACCATGAGAGTTCACATTTGCGGGCTGTGGGACTCAAGCGGGAATCGAACTCCTAACCCTGGCGCTTTTCAGTCGAGCAACACATATTTTTTCTTTCTTTTTTTTTTTTTTACATTTCTGCATTACGGTACGTATAAAAAAATGATGATATCATTTCCATTAACATTAAAAACAAATAGCAACCATGCGCGCGCACACGCATTACGGTTTTCATAAACAGCATATTTGCAGCATATTTTCATAAAAACAAACAGCAAGGATTTGAGGACCGTGATCTGTGCACAGCGGAGGCTGTGCAGGGCCAGCGTGTTCCAGGACGCCACGGTTTCCACCACTCGCTCTCTGTTTCCCCAACCTTGGAAGGAGGAGACGGGGGGGGGGGGGGGGGTCCGAATAATGGATTCCACGGGGAGAGCGGGGGGTGGGAGTCGGCGGGGGGGGGGCTGCGTTTTGGTTTGAAGCCCGCTGTAAATCTGTGGCTCACAAACGCCACAGCGGGCTCGTTACGCTGCCTCCTTATGAACCACCGTAGGGGTCCGGGAGCCTGTCTCTCTCTTGCTGGCACCCCACACCCACATCCTCCTCCTCCCCTCCTCTCTCCCTGTAACTCCGGTTGCCCTCCCCCCCCCCCGTCACCTGTTGAGGGACGCACCACGGGGCATCTGCCCCCCCGGAGGAGAGAGACGACACAGTCAACACGGTGGCGGGGGGGGGGGGGGGACGGCGGGGGGGGGGGGGGAACAGCCGGTCCGCGGTCCTCTGCGCGGTAACCTGTGTCCTGCAGGAAGCTCTCAAATAATCATTTTAACTGCCCCCCCCCTGTCCGAGAGATTGATCTCTTAAATCCTCCCCGCTGCTCTCCCCCTGGCGAGAGGTGCCGGCTAATTTATGGTGTGTGTGCGGCGGGGGTGGTGGTGGGGGTGGGGAGGGTGGGGGGGGCGGGGGGGGCGGGGGGCAGCGGCGACGGGCAGAGAATCTGCGCCGCGAAATGAACGATCGCGGCCTTCGGCGCCAAAAATGGAGGTAATTTCGTCTTAATGTGGCGCCGTAAACACTTAACATGTCGGGGGGCCCCTGGGTGACAACGGACGGGGCCGCCGGTCACGGGCGCCGGGTCGCTCTCTCTCTCTCTCTCTCTCTCTCTCTCTCTCTCTCTCACTCTCCCTCCCTCTCTCTCTTTTAATCGGTTGAGCTTTTTTGGGGGGGTCCTGATTAACCGCGCGGGCCCTGGCGCCCGCCCGGACGCGGCGCTTGGTTAATTTCACGAGCGCGTTCGGCCCCGTAATTGTCTGGTCTGAGGGGCGTCGTAAATACATCCCCAGAACCGCCAGAGATGAGCACTGGCTCATACCACTTAGGCAGAGAGAGCGAGCGAGTGAGTGAGAGAGAGAGAGTGATTGAGAGAGAGAGAGAGAGTGATGGAGAGAGAGAGAGAGCGAGCAGGACGTTCAAAGAACAGTCACGTAGCGCGGACGGGCGCGGAGCGGCCTCGGAGCGCGCCGCGATCGCATTACATCACGTAATCACGCCGGCGTCTCCGCGCCTCGCCGGCTGTTTGGGACCGAGCGAGGGCGGCTCATTACGCCGGAGGATAAATAATGTACAATCACATTAAGGTGCCGCTGCCGCCGCTGCTGCTGCTGCTGAGGGACGGCGCACGGAACGGGGGGGGGGTGGAAACTCGGGAAGAAATCCCCTGAAAGGAACCTGCGGCGTTGGGGCGGAGGACCCCGAGAACCGCTACAATCTGCCCGGTGATACGGAAACAGCAGACACAGACTCGGAGGGAGGATGAATAAGGGAAGAGGTTTAGCGGGGGGATTTACAGGAATGAGGACGGATGAAGTGTGGGGGGGGGGGAGGGAAGTCCGGCGGATGCGGGAGGAGGGGGGTGAGGAATGGGGTGAGGAGGGGGGGTGAGGTGAAGGTTAAGACGGTGGAGCGTGACAGTCAGGGAGCGGGGGGGGGGGGGGGGCGTTGCGGAGGCCGGCCGGAAGCCGGGCCATCGGCAGGCAGGGATGCTGAACGTCTGTCTGTCTGTCTGTCTGTCTGTCTGAATGGCAGGCGGGTGGACGGGGTGGGTATCGACGCCGTGGCGAGCCGAAAAGAAGCTCAAGTTCACAAAAGTTCAATACTCCGGTCCGAGGAGCCGTGGAGTGGTGAGCGAACCGCGCGAGCGGAACAACGTCTGACGTCTGTCGATCCAGCGAGTGACGGGCCGTGGTGACGGGCCGCGTTGACGCGCCGCAGATGGGATGACGTGACGGACCGCAGGTGTGGGCTGGAGAACGGGGCCGGAACGGGGACGACCCAGCAACCAGGACGCCGAATGGCCGCGGTGCCACGGCCGCCATGACAGTGCCACGCCCTGCACACGGCGAGAGAGGCCAACCGGCGCGGGGAGAGCACGGGAGACACGGCGGTAAGGCAGAAACACAGGAACGACTGGAGGCAGAGAAAAGGCAAAAAAAATAATATGAGCCAAAGAGAGCTGTTTTTTTTTTTTTTTGATTCGTGCTCCACGCAGATAAAAGGCCCTGTCTGCAGCACGGGGAGCACGGGGATCCAGGCTTGTTCAGTACAGGGCAGATTAGGCTCTTTCCAAACCAACCCCCACTGTTGCATCTCTCACAAAATGCACTTAAGGACAGGCGGCGGGGGGGGGGTTGGGGGAGGGGTGGGGGGGGAAACAGAGGCCCCGCCGCCATCCGCCAAATAGAGCTGTCGTGTTGCGTCCACACCGTCAGAATTCCCGTGTACATATACACGAATCGCCACCTTCAATCTCCTGAGCGG
This sequence comes from Urophycis tenuis, assembly GCA_036785325.1. Classification (NCBI taxonomy): domain Eukaryota; kingdom Metazoa; phylum Chordata; class Actinopteri; order Gadiformes; family Phycidae; genus Urophycis; species Urophycis tenuis. Next base: position 6,613 of record JAXIVH010000640.1, read on the forward strand.
CGGCGTGCCGCCTTTCACTTCGGGCCGGCGAGTCTCGGCTGCGCGAGGGAAGGCCGCCTCCCCGATCACATCACGCATCGCCCGGTCCGAGGAAAGGCCCTCCTCCTCCTCCTCCGCCGCGCTTATAGGAGGAGGGGTCGATAGCGTCTCCGTAAGCGCCGCGGGCGAGGCGCTGTCAGACCGCGTTAGCGCGTCGCGTTGCCGTGGACGACGTGGGGCAGGGCCCGGCGTGTTGAAGTTCACTCCTCGAGATTGGGGGACGGATCAATTCCATTCCGTCAATCACAATCAGTCCCGAATGAGCAATCCTAAATGGAGTGCCCGGGCCGGGGCCCCGGAGGGGATACGGGAGACAGCGGCTGGCCGTTATCTGCTCGGGGTCTTCGGGTTTGTGTTCGGGTTTTTTTCTTTTCTTTTTTTTTTCTTTTCTTTTTTTTTTTTTTTTGTTCTTTTTTCTCAGTGGAGTTAAAGAACTAAAAGTTCAGGAAAGATTAGCGCTTTACCCTGGAGCACGCACACGCATTCGGTATCGGCTGGCTGTCAAGATCCGAGCGCTGTTTGCATTTGGATATTTTTGTTTACAATATGGTTTGTCAGAATCATTTGGGACTCTAGCGGAGTCTGTGGAGTGGTTGTCTGAGTTGAGATGGCGCCGTCATGCTAATTTGGCCTGCCTTGCTAGCTTCATTTAAACAAGCAACCGCCATTATTTCCTAATGAGCTTTCGGTGAGCGGAATGGAGAATCTAATCTTTAGCACAGCGTTAAGGCAATGCTAAAAGAGCCAGGAGGGAAAAAGCTGTTATAATTAGCCTGCAGTGTGTAGGATAAAAACACATTCAAGTTAACCCCTTGCAACTTACAACCTGGACCTCAACGGCTACAAATTTTAAGAAGATGACGTGTCATTACTCCACCGTTATGAATTAAATTCATAACACATTGTCTGGTCCTGTTCTGTTACCGCAAGCATCCCTTGATTAAAGGCTAGCATAATGTTGGCGATCTTCCCATGCAGGGACATTTAGGCCTGACAGAATAAATAAAGAATACATAGCCTAGCCCTCCACATATATTTTCTCCTGCACCAAGTTATCAATTATTCAGAGTCAGTGGTTGATGAATTCATCCTATTTGCACAGTGCAGTTCTCGCTCCACCCCATTCTTGTTTGTTGGCCAAGGTAATACAACTAAGCATTCTAAATCAAATGAAGTAATTAGTGTAATTGGCAGAAATCTATGTAGCCATTAAGTTTGCTCAGTCCATAAGAATAATCCTTTCATTCTGATCCATCTAATTGATTGTTGCCCGCATCAGCGACGGCAGAAAAGTCATCACATCCTACCTTGCAACAGAGGTGTTCCTCGTAAAAACAAATGGTTGGGGACGCCGAGTCTCAAAACAGACGCCTCGCTCCCTGAGTGGCGAACTCTGTCTGGCTGAGAGGCTCACACTTACACACAAGAGCCGCCACGTTTCAGACACTGCGGGTGTAAGATATATCATCGGTTTGAAGTGTTTTCACAATGCTTTGATATTTATGTAAGAAAATGTGCACGTTCAGCGCTTAGCTCTGAGCACTACATTGACCGTTTGTATTCACATCTGAAGGAATGGTCTGTGATTTCGCCAGTTGCTCACCACTTACAGTGTCCACTATAAACACGCATTACAATTACAATTATACCTTTTACAGTCGTAGCAAATAGGAAAGCTTCCAATGGGGAAAAATGACCCGAAAACCAAAAGCACGTTTAAAACCGGAAGGTCACACACTTCCTCTAACAAATAGAGAGAGAGAAAAATATGCCGACTCATTGACTGGGTCCATTAAAGGAGGACATATGTGTAGATTGGTATTTTCACAGATTTTGGGGCGGACACAAGCACCCCCCCCCCCAAAAGTATGCGCCGTTGCGCCCATGCTCATGCAGTAGAGTTGATCACAGCAAGGACTTCAGCGCGTCCGCAGTGAGCAGCACATCAGTGTGTCATGTTCTGCCCAATCAAAATTATGTAAACACCTCAGCACCCTTCGTATGGAGGAGTGTGCGCCCCGTTCTGTCAATGTTTCTTTCTCCGGTCTGTCACCGGTGACTTCAAGGTTTGAGACAAGCGTCCGCGCGGGAGTCATGCCGCGCTCTGACAAGGCCTGTCTGCCCTGCCTCGATGTTCTTTTCACATCTCGAAGGGAAGATGGACAACTCCAGGGTAGATAAAGCCCTCCCCCCCCCCCCCTCCCCCCAAACACAATCTCAACTGACTTTTACAATGTGTTTGTTAGTCTGCGCCGTAAGGTTGTGAGCACTGTGAGAACGAGAGCATCCCCCCGGTCTTCAGAACGCCCCCCCCCCCCCCCCCCCCCCCACCGTCACCATCCAATCAAAGTCCAGCAGTGAGGAACCGGAGCAAAGTGAATGTCAGCGTGGTTCTGGTGTGACGGATGAGCTCGCGCCACCAGAGAGATGATAGATGACCACCCGGGCGGCCATGTTTGTTCTGGAGCGCTTACATGACCGGGCGCCATGGCAACACCGCCTCTTGCGATGACCCCCCCGGCCCAGGGGGGCGAGGCCGCGGCGAGCTCCTATCAGAACCAGTGCAGAGCAGCTGGTGGTCTTGGGGTCCGGAAGCTGAATCCATCCAGGGATGGGCTTAGAAAGTACTGTTTGTTTTCTCCTTCTAACCACAAGATTCCAATAAACGGTGCTAATTAAACACAGTGGTAAGTAATTAAAAACTGTGTGTGTGTGTGCGCGCTTTGGGCTCTCTGCATATCTAACTAGGATAGGCGATAAATGTTAAGGGCTGGACTTATATTTTTACTTTTAAGTACTTTTTCAGGACGCAATCATATTGCCATTACTTTCCCCCAAAGCCCTCTGAGCAAAAAAAATTGGCATTGAATATATTTAGTACGCAAAAAAGATAGAAGCTATGCCACTTGCTGTGCTTAATCTAATGCAATTAGAAGTGGGGAAAAGACATCTTGTCTTTAAAGTTATATTTTCTGTCTAAGCAGCTCATACCTACATGATTTATATGGTCTTTAAAATAAAATATATCATGTACTGTTCCATCCCACAAACCCCCCCTCATCTCAGACTGCTTCGTTGTCGGCGATTCATAAGCAGGCGACGCAGGTGGCTTCCAGAAGGTACTGGTTAATGTCAAAACATTTTGCTTTGTCATACCTGCAAAACAAAACCCCCAACACAACGTTTAATAGACGGTGCTTGTTACTGGTAAATTTTTTTATTTTCCTTTTTTTTTTAACTAACCTTTATTTAACCAGGAACGGCAATAAAATGAATCCCAGAGACCAACCAGAAGTCAATATTCTTCCGCCTTAGACCCAAGGCCATATTAATAATGATGATAAATTAT
>JAXIVH010000640.1:22500-42500 GCA_036785325.1 Urophycis tenuis
AAGGCCCCGTTACGTTACTGAAACAAGGGGAAGGGTACTCTCTCTCTCGCGCGCGCGCGCACGTCGCTCGGCTGTGTTTCACTGCCCGCTGAATGGTTGCGGGTTCGATGCCCGGTGTCTCCAGTCCAAGCCTGTGGAGTGACACCCTGGTCCCGGCTCTTCAATGACAATGTATCTCAAATGAAAACGCTGTTCGGATAAAAGCATGTGTGACACGATGTGAGTAAGTAGATGGCAAATATGAGATGCAGAGGAATGGGTGAAATAGCAATCCTCTTATTAACAGTATGGTTGAATCACAGCAGGACTTTGACCCCTTGGAATGAATTAACCTTTCCCTGTGCATGGGTCCCAGTCACCTGGAGCGGCCATCTTGGTTCAAAACGCTAGCTGGACCCGGGGAACTGAATGTGGAACTGGGCATGCAGTTCCCACCAACCCACCTCGTTGTTTAGGACCAAGACGGGACCAAGATGGCCGAAAGGGGAATAAGGCCCATTGCCGCGGAATAAGGGAAGAGAGAGCAGGGGGTCCGTGTACCAAATCAAGATGGTGTGCTCAATGAGAGAGGCATGAAGCGCAGGGTGGGCCTGTCTCACCGTTGGGTGTCTTTGTGTCCTATAAATAACGCAGTGAGCACACACACTTATGGTGTCGGTGAGTTTGGTTTATCTGTGTGAGTGAGTGCCAGCATGACTCCCCTCCCGCCCCACACACACACACAGACACACACAGACAGAGACACACACACACACACACACAGACACACACACATTAACACGCACAACCACACGTACACACACACACACATGCATAAGCGTGTCTGCACACACACACACACGCACACACAGACACACACATTAACACACACAACCACGCGTAGCACACACATGCACAGGCGTGTCTGCACAAACATACACACACAAACACAGATACATTAACACGCACAACCACACGTACACACACACACATGCATAAGCGTGTCTGCACACACATGCACACACACACACACACACACACACAGACACGCACACACAGACACACACACACATTAACACGCACAATCACGCGTACACACACACACATGCATAGGCGTGTCTGCACACACACACAGATACATTAACACACACAACCACGCGTACACACACACACATGCACAGGCGTAACTGCACAAACATACACACAAACACAGATACATTAACAAGCACAACCGCACACACACACACACACACACACACACACACACACACACACACACAAGCAAGCACAGTCACACATATATTGCCACACATTCACACACAAAACACACACACACCCACCCACACGTGTATATATATATATATATATATATATACAGTATATACATATGCATGCTCACACGCACGCACACACACACGCACGCGCACACAAACACGTCCTGTTGGCCCTTCACAGTCCACTGCCTCTCTCCAGTTAATATCCAGCCAGAGGTGTCTAAGCAGTCTTGATTACGTTCCATAACACAGTGAGACGCAGCCCGCCATACACACTCCAGGCTCCCCCGTTGTGAATATTATCTTCCTGGCAACCTTTGCACAAAAGGTCACACTCACTTTCCGCACACACACACGTACTCTGGGAGCGTCTCCACTCGAAGGAGAGAATGTCTCGGTGCCACGGAGGGTTCCGCGGAGCCACTTGGGCCGGCGCCGCTCAGTATTATGCGTGCGTGCCGCTCGCGGAAAGGAGTCGGGCGTCGATGTTTGAAAATGACATTTAGCGATGTCAAGGCAAAGTGGGCAGATCAGATGTTCTTTTTGCCGTACGCGATGTTACATCACACACGCTATAGGCCTAGATGCGTTCTGGCGTCATAACAGTAACATAACATAACATAACATAACATTTACCTTTACTTTTAGGGCATTTAGCAGACGCTTTTATCCAAAGCGACTTGCAAAGAGTACATTTGTCAGAAGAAGGTGAAACATTTCATTGCTGCTAATACCAGTAAGAAAGTCACCAGAACAAGTCTCAAGTATTTCAATTGCTAGATTAACCATTGCTAGTATACAACATCTCTGACGAAGTGGCAAGTTATAAAGAGACATAACATAACATAACATAACATAGACCAGAGGGACGGGGTTCATCTCTAAAAGGCTGGCACCACCAACAAGGATGTGGCACTCTGGCGTAGACATCGGGACGCATGAGGGGAGAACAGGAAAAACAGGACGACTCTTCACAGCTCTGACATCTTCAGCGGTGGCATCTGAAACGCTCTGGGCCGGCAGCTCCGTGGACCGGCTGCCGGAATGCCGGATTAACAGCCGTACAGGCAGCCCTGCGTCGCACCTTCAGCCCCGCCTCGCACCTTCAGCCCCACGTCGCACTTCAGCCCCGCCTCGCACCTTCAGCCCCGCGTCGCACCTTCAGCCCCACGTCACACCTTCAGCCCCGCCTCGCACCTTCAGCCCCGCATCGCACCTTCAGCCCCGCGTCGCACCTTCAGCCCCACGTCGCACCTTCAGCCCCGCCTCGCACCTTCAGCCCCGCCTCGCACCTTCAGCCGGAGAGTGTGAACAACAGAGAGAAGCGAATCCCGTGCATGTGTCTTGCACGGGGGCGGGGCCGTGGATAAAGCATCCGCTGAACGGTGTTTATATTGGCGGGCGTCCGAGGGCTGAGACGGCACCGCTTGCGCCGCCGCCACAGAAGAAGATGAGAGATTGGGTTACAATTGGAATTACAATAAAATATCTATGGTGTTCCACCCTCTGAATGAATCTCACAAGGTGGGTTACAATGCTCGGTGCGTGCGTGCTGTGAGTGTGTGTGTGTGTGTGTGTGTGTGTGTTAGTACACACACACACACACACATATATTGTGTGAATCACAATGTCCGGTCTACATTCATCTCCGATGCGGTGCGTACTGTAATAAAGCAGGCGCTGTGTTTCGCCTCGCCGCACACGCCAGCCTGCCCACCGCCGCGTCATTAAGAGGAGAGACGAGTGTGAAATTCATCAAGGGTAGAATATGAATTTAATGAGAAATCACGACTTCTTTGCAAAGAAGAATCGGCCGCAACGCCACGGGGGGGGAGGGGGGGAACCGGAGAGAGAGAGAGAGAGAGAGAGAGAGAGAGAGGAGAGAGAGAGAGAGGAGAGGGAGAGAGAGAGAGAGAGAGAGAGAGAGAGGAGAGAGAGAGAGAGAGGGAGAGAGAGAGAGAGAGAGAGCCTCTTCTGGCAGACCGGGGGGTCTAAATGTGGTTGTGAGCCCCCCCCACAGAGTCGAGGGATTCTCGACTCACAATATCACACACGGCGTCGTGATTCAAAGAAATGGGAACCCTTTTTTTTTTTTTTTTTCCTTTTCCACTTTCTGAATCGTCCTGAGATATTTCCCGCTTGAACGTGTAATCAAACAGAGGTGTGATTATGCCCTTCAAAGGACCTTTTCCTATGTGCACCTTCCAGGCACCTTGTGGGGAATTTGCATGTATAATTGAGCCCACACACACACACACACGCTCTGCTGATTCGCAAAATGGCGGTAAACAAAACGTGGGTGAGCAGCTCCGACGGCCAATCGATGGGAAGTCAAGAACCTGATGCTTTGATCAGAGGCCAGGGATCACTACGTCAACCATCAGCCTCTGCTGGCCGAGACACACAGAGACCGCGAGAGAGAGAGAGAGAGAGAGAGAGAGAGAGAGAGAGAGAGAGGAGAGAGAGAGAGAGAGAGAGAGAGAGAGAGAGAGAGAGAGAGAGAGAGAGAGAGAGAGAGAGAGAAAGAGAGAGAGAGAGAGTCAGAGAGAGAGAGAGAGAAAGGAGAGAGAGGAGAGAGAGGGGGAGAGAGAGAGACAGAGAGACAGATGGAGATGGAGAGAGAGAGAGAGTCAGAGAGAGAGAGAGAGAGACAGAGGGAGAGAGGGAGAGAGTGAGACAGAGAGAGGGGGAGAGAGACAGAGAGAGGGAGAGAGGCAGAGATATTGACACAGAGAGACACACACAGTGAGAGAAAGATAGAGAGAGAGATTGAGGAAGACACACACACACACACACACACACGCGCACACACACAAAGAGTTATATTACATTTTGTAAACTCTCTGAACCAGCGTAAAGCATTATATCTTCCTCATTATGTAGGGTTGGAGTTTGATTGATTCTGATGCTAACATGTGAGCAAAAGATGGTATGGACAGCAGGCGGCTTTACTGAGATCCTTCTTCCCAAAGCGCCTCATGTTCAGGGCCCTCATCTCGCTTCTCATCCTCATTTAACCTAATTAAAACCAGAAAGGGAAAAAAAAAACAAATCCCTGGATCTCTGTGTTTTCCAGGGCCCGGCCTCGTCCCCGTTTTCCCCCGCAGGTAACTGGATGTTATTAATCTAATCAGAGTTTAAACCAGACAACCCAGACCCAATAATACCCCAGTACCTGGGGCTCAGGCCAGGACCGGGGCCACGCAGGGCACCATCTGCTCCCCGAGCCCACTGCTCATGTTATACGTGCTGTATGCTGTGTGCGCGTGTTGTTGTTGTGCGTATCTGTTGTTCTGAGGCTTTCTGCAGCTTTTAAAAGCGTCTTTTCCGTTGCCGCACTGTATGTACGAGATAATGTAGGGCGCGTCACTCGAAATTGATTACAAATCGAATTGCATGTTAGATTCTACAATTGGGAAATAAAAGCCCCACAGGGACGCTCTGTTATTCAAAGCAGCGTGGGACAGAATACAATACAGTTTTATGTTATGCAATCTTTTGTTTCCGAGAGCATCCCCGCTTTGTCTTTCTCGTTTGCCGTCGACATCCCAGCGTCTCTGGAACGTTCTGGTTTTCACATCTAGTGGAAAAAAAAAAAAAAATGCATCGACTGATTGGCTACGAGTTATACCGTCACCTCTGACCTCACCAGCGGAGCTGAGTCACGCTGCGGCTGGATGCGGAAACACACGTTAACAGGAACCTCTTGTTCATCACGCGTCCCGCATCGCCACGCCTATCCGTGCGCGGCGTACCGCCAGCACGGCTCCGACGCCAGGCTCAGAAACGATCAGCCTGAGACAGTGGTGGCACTACCTGGCACCCTGTGATGCTGAATACTAACATTCTTCAGCATTAGCCTTCGCCGGGCCCCGCTCTGCTCGCCGGCCTCGTCCTCCGTGGCAGCTGACAAGGAAAGAGACGTTTGGCGACTTGACACGTTACTTCACCAGCGTAGCCTTTGATTATCGTCCAAAGAACGCGCAGAACACAAGAACGGCGCTGCTGCTGCGCTCAGCAGAATGCGCCGGGCAGCGCGCACAACACAACACAAACGTTTGAGGTAAAGAGTCCGGAATGGACGGATTGTGCTGAGCAGCGTGATGTGTCTGGCCGTAGGGGGGGGGGTGGGGGGGGGCTCACCCCCCACGCTGGCCCGTGGCCATCGTCTACACCCACTCCTACCTGCCAGCTTCCATTAGATGTTTATTGGCCTTTTTCCGCGTGTGGCCAACGTGAATGGCTAGCGCCGTGATTAGAGGCTACACTGGACGAAGAACGGTGTTGGCCCCTCCGCAAGCTACGGAACAAAGACACAGCGGCCGTACTGCTGCTAGCAGGTGTAGGCTACAGGGAATGGCTGGGGGCAAAAAATGTGGTTTGTATCCAATATCATTTGGGATGCGGTCGGGGAGCACATGTTAATTCTGGGAGGAAATACTAGGAGAAAGAGAACACAATAATAGGTATAAGATCCCACACACACTCAGCTGAGACCTGCTGAAGTGAAAAACTGGACGATTTAGATCACTATTGTCTGCTGTCTTTTTTATTGTATCTTCTTCTATTAGTGTCTAGTCTGCAAGAGTTGCATGCACCCGTTTGAAAACATCTATAAAAATCTATCAAAAAGTATTTGTATACCTTCGGTATTTGCCAAGAACCTAAATCAATCCCACTGGTTGCATCATTGTTCCCCTTACCTAGTTCTTAGTTCTTCTTACTTATAAATACTGAAGTGTTCAACCAGCCTATTGAGATGCCTATTCAATTTGACGTATTTCGCGTTGGCTACCGGAAAACCAAGACACACATTCAGTGAAAATGTGCAACAAAACCCACGATGAGCTCATGCGAAAAGTAAGCTGTTCCCATAATAGCAATGTAAAGCTTTCCTCTCTTCCAAATGGATGATGATTCATCACGCCTACCACGTTCCCATCTGAGGTCACTGATCGCAGCCTGGAGCAATTACACAAAGCGCAACCCCTATAAATCAAATCCTATGGCATGTTTAAGGTACCACTGTACTTTAATGAAATATTCAACCACAACCAGGCCACTTCTGAGGCCAGGCACAGGTAAATCTGTAATGATGACGTTAAGGCCTTAGAGAAATGAGCCGGACTCATCGGGAGCCCCATGAATCTTTGTGACAGACGAGGCCTGGATCTGCTCGGGACGGCCGGTCTGTTGGTGGGGTGGTCATTCAGTCGCTTGGTAACCTGTTCGGTTGTTTAGTCGGTTAGTCGGTGGGTGGGTGGGTTGGTTCGTCGATAGGTGGGTTGTATTGGTTGGTCATTTGGTTTGGTTGGTATGTATACGTGGCAGGGTTGGATGGTCGGTAGCTTGGTTAGTCGGTTGGTATTTCGGTGGGTGGGGTTGGTCATTCAGTCTGGATGGTCATTCAGATGTTTGGTTGGTTGGACAGTTGGATCCGGCTGGCTGCACAGCCGGGCCGAGACTCTGCGCCTTGGGGCGTGAACAAAATGCTCTTCTCCTGTGAGCTGGCACTGACTGGGCCGTTTACCTCATTAGCATTACACAGAACAATGCCCGTGTGTTGTTGTTGGTGTTTTTAAAGCCACTTTGGTGGAGAGTCGGCCTCAAACAAGGAGAGGACTCTCCAAACATTGATCTCTTAACTGCTGTACTGTGAAGTGTCTTCTTTCTGTCCGAAGCAGTTATTAGCCTCCAGCCATCCCCCAAGGTCAGTCGGAGGCTAGATAGCGAAGAAGTAGAAAAGAAATACCTGCCAGGAAAATAATAATAATAACAATATGAAGATGAAGATGAAACGTCTCAATAAGACGGTCTAATCTAAGTGCCTCATGCATCAAATATGAACCTGCCCAATTTTGACTGTGTCGTCGGGGAAAAAAGACACATTCTGCAATGAGTCTTCCCTCAGAGTTTGGCGCTTTCAAAAGAACTCATTCATATTGTAATCACAGTGGAGGTTCAATTAATCATCGCCCGGTTTAAGGGTGAAACGGATGAATATTCATCCGCCGAGGCGAACAGAACTCAGCTCCGGGCTCCGGGCTTTGTGTTGAATCATACTGTAGTGTCTTCTCCTCCACCCTGCAGCTGTACTCTCGGAGGACCCCACAGCGCAGCCCTCTCAAGGTAGCTCTTCATCCCTTGGAACACGAGGGTGTTTCTATATGTAAAGAAGAGGAAAACATTTGGAAAATAGGGTGAGTCTATTTTTGGCTCACGTCGTCGGGGTGACGCCGAAGCATCTGAAACATGCTAGCTGCATTATTCATTATTCTGTGTTCGCCAAGGTGCCGACTGCTGAGAGTGACAGGGGATCTTAGGGGACCTTAGGCCCGTGGATGTCCACAGTGGTGGCTCTCTGAAGAGGACGAAGAGGAGGAGGAGAGGGATGAGGAGGAGGAGGAGGAGGAGGAGGAGGAGGAGGAGGAGGAGGGAGAAGCCAGGTATACCCAATAGCCTTCTCCTTTTTATGAGACAGCGGCCAATGAATTATTTCACAGGCTCAATTAGACACCTGCTCCTGCAGCGCCTCTCTGTCTCAGGCTCGCTCTCTCCCGCTCTCTCTCTCCCTTTCTCTCTCCATCTCTCTTTCACTCTCTCCCCCCCCCGCTCTCTTGCTCCCTTGTGCTCTCTCTCCATCTCTCACTCTCACTCTTTCCATCCCTCGCTGCCATGCTCCCCCTCACTCTCCCCCACTCTCTTTCTCTCTCTCTCTCTCTCTTTTGCTATCTCTCTCTCATTCTCTCTCTTTTGCTATCTCTCCCTCTCTCTCTCCCTCTCCCTCTCCCTTTCCCTCTCCCTCTCCCTCTCCTACTCCCTCTCCCACTCTCTCCAGTGACATTGAAGCAGGCTTCATCCAGGGCTGTCAGCGTGATACCTGCAGCACCAGTAGGCCTCACATTGTGTTACAAAGGCCTAGCGTCAACCGGCTGTCTTCCCCCGTGCCGCCATGACATTTGTGATGGAGCAACAATGGCCCCGCGCCATTGTTGTTGTTATCGTCAAATAATGGCACCATATCGTCTGTAGAAGGAAGGGAGATGCCCCGAGCTGGGACTGTTTGTGAAGTGTGAGTGTGGCCTGAGGAGATTCGGGGTATCATCTGGGACAAAGTAGGCGGCTTTTGTGTTAACGTTCTGCAGAGGAGCACAGGGTTTGTGTCGGGATGAGGGGCCATCGCACATTAGTCACTCAATAAGGTCAGTCACATCTCGAGTTTAAGCGATCAAAATGTATCTGCGGTGCCAAACCAATGACTGAATGAATGAATGAGTTCATCGAGCCAGAGCATCATTGACTAAATAAGTGTGGAGTTGAAAGGTTCCACCACGACATCCAAATGGTCTTTTTTTTCCCATTGCTGGGGGTCTACAGGTTGACTTTACAGAAAAAAAAGGGGTGGGACTCCAGCTGTTTATCAGCATCTGATTGGCTCATGAGACACCTGGTGAGGAGGAGTTCATCTGTCTGGAGGAGAGCTTTGAACACCCAGGGGAGAGAGAGACAGAGGGAGAGAGCGAGAGAGTCAGTAGGAGAGAGAGACAGACAGAGAGGAAAAGAGACAGAGCAAGGGAGGGATTGAAATATAGGGGGAAAGAGAGAGGAGAGAAGCCAAATCATAAAAATGTGTAGAAGAGTCATGAAATATTCGATGCATATAAATACTATACAGATTTATATGTATGTGTTAAAATATAGTTTAGTGTCAGCGACTGTGTGCGTGAGTGTTTGTCTTGGCATCTTAACTGGTAAAATCCAACTTGACAGCACTATGTGTGTGTGTGTGTGTGTGTGTGTGTGTGTGTGTGTGTGTGTGTGTGTGTGTGTGTGTGTGTGTATGTGTGTGTGTGTGTGTGCGTGTTTGTTAGCATGACTAATTGGCTGGCTAATTGTGTGTGCAACAGAGGAACTGTTGTCAGTCTATTTTAATGTGTGGAAATGCCTGTGTTTGTGTCAATGTGAGTATATGTATGTCTGCAGGTCTTCATTTGCTGGTACAAATGTGTGTGCATGTGTATGTGTGTATACTTGTGTGTGTATTTGTCTGTATGTCAGTGTGTCGTTTTGTGTGTGTGTCATCTTGTCTGCTCGTGTGCGGTTGGATGTGTGCGTGTGCGTGCGTGTGTGTGTGTGTGTGTGTGTGTGTGTGTATGTGTGTGTGTGTGTGTGTGTGTGTGTGTGTGTGTGTGTGTGTGTGTGTGTGTGTGTGTTCAGCGTATGTGTGCTTGTGTTGGTGATGGAGGGTACACAACACCAGAAGGCCAGGGGGTACATCGCTCTAAATAACAGTGCTCCAGGCAGGAAGCCCAGAGAGAGAGCGAGAGAGAGAGAGAGAGAGCGAGAGACTGACAAATGGATCACAAGCTCAATTCCCAGAATCCACACAAGGCAGGTTCTGCTCTAAAGGCAAGGATGGCTCAGTGGAGGGATGGACGTCAGAGCACGAAAGACCCTCACATCACCCTCACCATGACCCCCGACACCATGACCTTCACCGCCTCCACCGCCATCCCCATCGCCTCCACCATGTCCTCTATCGGCGCCGTGACCTCCACCATCAACACGTCACCTCCACCACTGTGACCTTCGCCATCAACACGTCACCTCCACCTTCACGACCTCCACCATCAACACCGCTACAATGACCTTCGCAATCACCACACCCACCAGCAGCCCCACCACCACCACCACCACCCACAACCACCGCCCACCCTCTCCGCCCTAAGTAAGCACTCAGGGTTGCTCAAAGCCGTCGATGTTGAAAAATGTGCGTGAAACGCCGTATTTAAATAATGCAATGTAATAAAGCATAATGACGTATTGTATGGCCCTGTAATGAAGACGCAGTACAAATAACAATAGAGGCAATCACAAAACATAAGATAGCAATAGGGATGATGAATACATAGGAACATCATTAAAGGCTCTGCTGTAATCACTTATGATACCAGCAGAGCAGAGCCGAGGACCGTGAGTGCAGAATTTTAATGATCTATCTCAAGCAGTTATTCAAAATGTGTCTCTCCCTCTCTTCAGTGTGGTAAGGCAATTTGAATATTTAGATCTTGTTTTAAAGCGCACTGTGTGGAGTGACTGCACCTAAATTGCCGCTGACAAATACTTCTCTCCTGAGATTCGGAGCCGATATGAAAAATACTGTTTCATGTTTTACTGTTTTTTTTTTTTTTTTCCGCAGCATGTTTTTTTTTTTTTTTGTAATAAACTCTCCGGAAACTTTCCTTGGGAGGAAGAAACTTTGAAATTCTAATGCGCGGCGGAGGCTCTGTGACAGCACTCTGTGAGAACAGAGGCACCCGCACACTCTCACATCCACACGCACACTCACACACTCACATCCGCACACACCACTCACACACTCACATCCACACACACACGCACCAACACACGCTCTCACACACACACAGTCTCTACACAGACACACATACACGCACGCACCAACACACGCTCTCACACACACACTCACATTCACACACACACTCTCACACGCAGACCAACAGTAACACACTCTCTCACACACACACACACACACTCTCACATGCACATTCACACACTCACATGCACATTCACACACACACTCTCACACACACACACACAGTAACACACTTTCACACACACGCACACACTCTCACACACACACTCAGATACACATTCACACACACGCACACACTCACTCACACACTCAGATACACATTCACACACACACATTCTCACACACACACCGACACACAGACTCTCACACACACACAGACTCAAATACTCCCCTCCAAACACACACACACACACACACACACACACACACACACACACACACACACAACTTGGCGTCTTCCCATTCTTTCTAAAGCTGCCAAAATAATTGAAAGGAGTCCCTCTGAGGACAGATCATCAAATGTTTGTTTTCTCCGTGATCTGCAAACCCCAGCAGCTTTAAAGTGGCCCTGACAGCCTCACACACGGAGCACTCCTGCTCCTCCGTCTGCCAGGCAAACGGCACTTCAAATGACTGCTAAAACATGGCAAATAGTGCATGAAGTGCACCCTCAGAAACAGGTCTCCCCGCAAAACGGCTCATCTCCGCCGGCTGCGGTGGCGGCGGGGGGGGGGGAGTGGGGAGGAGGGTGACTCGTCTCCCGGCGCCGTCGTCCCAGGTAGGCTCCGCGGTGTCGCGGGGAAGGCGGGTTCTCGCCGGGGAAACGGCGGTTTGCCGGAGGGCGGTGTGTGAGTGACCGTGGGCGACCGTTAGACTGCCGGCACGGAGCGCGTCTGTGTTCACAGTCTGACCGACTTAATGAGGACTGCGCCCCCCCCCCCCCCCCCCCCCCCGCACCCCCCGCACCCCCACAGCGCTCCTCCTCCGTGACAAATACAACGTGAAATAATGCGATCGTACAATCAGATTACAAAACAACCTGTTGTGCGACTGTTTGAATGCTTATCTTGGGTTTAGTGGGAGATTCATTGTTTCCCTTGTTGTTGGTTCAGGTTATGTTGGTGTTAAGCCGACGTGTGTTTGTGTGTGTGTGTGTGGGAGTGTGTGTGTGTGTGTGTGTGTGGGAGTGTGTGTGTGTGTGTGTGTGTCTGTGTGTGTGTGTGTTAATGTGTGTGACAGAGTTAAAATGTGTGTATGTAAACAACACCACAAAATGAAATGAGCTCTGCATGATGTTTGGAGTAAGAAGGTTAATCACATTTGTGTCTATCAATCTATCACATTATTATTCTTACCAAAGTAATATAATGATATAGAGAAGTTGTACTTTTGTGCGGGAGGACATTAATTAGTTTTTCTGCCACTTCGAATGAGGATAAGCATAGTGCTTGCCCGCTATCATCAGCAGGAGCTCTTCTTGTAGTTATCATGCTTCTGGCAGAAGAAAAGTGAAAGAAATTAAAGGGAAGAGACACTTCTAAATGTCTGGTTGAGATGGAATTTGCATATTTGGTTAATACATTTGCATATCATTAGCTATTAGAAAAGCTAAATAATAAATACAACTCTTATCTAAAGTGAACAAAAGGCATATGTCTCTTTGTCTCTCTCTCTCTCTCTCTCTCTCTCTCTCTCTCTTTCTCTCTCTCTCTCTCTCTCTCTGTTCTGGTGACTTTCTTACTGTATTAAGCACAGAAATGTTTCACCTTTTCCTGACAAATGCACTCTTTGTAAGTCACTTTGGATAAAGGTGTCTGCTAAATGCCCTAAATGCAAATGTGAACGTACACTGATCGAACTCTGGTGTAGCCCACCTTCCCTCTTTAAGGACCACCCACCCTCTGCGGCACATGGCTGTGGGTCTGGCAAGCCCCCCCCCCCCTGTGACCGCACCTTATTCTTTCAATTAGTCTAATCACTTCATTCAGGGCGACAGTCCACCCCCCCCCCCCCACCCCCACGGCCATTAACAGCGGTGGTCTCATGAGCCCCCTTGCGCCGTCCGGAGCCCTCCCGTTCCACCTCATCTGGCCCAGGCCCCGGGGGGGGGGGGGGGGGGGGACGTTGATGGAGTGTGTGTGGATTTGTTACAAAGGTCGCGGCAATTTATATCATCCATGGCAACGCCCCCCCCGCCATAAGACGAGCGCGCTACATCAACGGCTGGGGTTTTATTCCCGAATTCCCCGTGCGGGATGAGTAAAGGGGGCTTCTTATCGCGGTGAATCTTATCTCGGAGAACAATACTGTCGGGCTCGCCGCTTCTTGTCAGCCATCTTTCTGACTGGTGTGCCTGAGATTTGAAGTGTTGTTTGAAATGTTGACCTTCTTGAGTTTGCACAATGACATTTCTGCTATTCCTCGCAACAACAGAGAGGGAAAAATAATGGATTCTTAGGTAACGTCTGACTGTGCAGTTGACAACCACTAATAAATAGTAATAGAAAAAAAATAAAGAAATCGCAATTTCTTGACTTGCACTTATAACGGCACCGGATGGTTTCGTTAATTGTTTGCAGCCAAATAAGTCAACCGCAAAGGATGAAAACACTTTACAATATGCTGGATGCAAATATAAGGTAGTATAGTATAACTGCTATGGTTGGATATTTTTATGGCGGAGTTAAGGTGAAGGTAGGGAAATAAATAGCAATTCAATAAACGACTTAAGTGTGGCCCATTGAGCCTGCGTTGTATGCACCCTGAATCAGTAATGGCCTTTCTGCTCGATTCACCATCCTTACACACTGCTGTCCTTCCAAAGTCATTCATGCCGAGTACAGTTACATGAGACATCGAAGAACCGCTTCAACAGGTCTGCTCAATGGGCTGGGGACCGTCCCGCTATTGAGCATGGACACATCTTTTTCACATTAGTATACAATACGCCACGATACACAACACACTATGTAAATAAATGAACTCTGTTGCTGTAGAAGAAGAAGGAGGAGCAGTAGCAATAGCAGCATTAGTCGTAGCGTAATGTTATTATCAGGAAAACATGTTTTCCATTTGATTGTGTTTCCTCTGGATGTGATCACTCAACAGAAGTGCACTTTGATCATCCGCCCCCCCCACGTTCACCACTGCCTGAACGAGAGCGTTCAACTCAAAGTGTACTCAAATAAACCGAAACCATCGAGCTGCCCTCTCCAGATAACGACACAGCGCACTCACTTCCCACGCACTACAGCTTCCTGTCGGCGCGCTCGTTTGGACCCGCGTGACGACTGTTGTCGTTGCCGTGGTGGTGTGGGTCCTCAGCGCAGGTCCTCCTCTCAGCGCAGGTCGTCCTCTCAGTGTAGGTCGTCCTCTCAGCGTAGGTCGTCCTCTCAGCGCAGGTCATCCTAAGCGCAGGTCATCCTCAGTGCAGGTCGTCCTCAGTGTAGGTCTTCCTCTCAGCGCAGGTCGTCCTCTCAGCGCAGGTCATCCTCTCAGTGCAGGTCTTCCTCTCAGCGCAGGTCCTCCTCTCAGCGTAGGTCATCCTCAGTGCAGGTCGTCCTCAGTGTAGGTCTTCCTCTCAGCGCAGGTCGTCCTCTCAGTGTAGGTCGTCCTCTCAGCGCAGGTCGTCCTCTCAGCGCAGGTCATCCTAAGCGCAGGTCGTCCTCAGTGCAGGTCGTCCCCAGCGCAGGTCTTCCTCTCAGCGCAGGTCTTCCTCTCAGACCAGGTCGTCCTCTCAGTGCAGGTCGAGGTTGTCGTGTCGTGGCTCGCCCGCTGATGCCGACGCACCCTTCGTTAGGGTTTGCTCCGTCGTCGCATTCGTTTCGTCAGTGATGGATTTTCTAGGACGCTTTATGGAAAGCGCCTGGGGAATATTGAAAAGAGGTTTTTTTTTTTTCATTCAATTCACCATAATTAATATTGTCAATTCTGGACGACTCGATCGGGTTATCTGAGCTTTCAGTGCTGGGAGGCTTCACGTGCTGGACATGGTGGGAAAGGTATTATGATGTCATGTCAGCAGACGCTGCTATCCAAAGCGACCTCTGTTGATTTCAGAGGAGGTCATTGAGACGCAGGTAGGGGTTCATCTCCCTGGCCCAAAAAGCCAAAGAGCATTCCGGTTTGGGTCTGCTTTTGTACAGAATCACATTTGCGGCGACATCTCACAAGCTCGGGACAATGGCATCCAGTCACATTGTCTCGGCAGCAAGTGTGCGTACAGTCTACGTTTACAGCCACACTGCACCGCGGACAAGACATTGGCATCCGCGGATCCCTCAAAGAACTGTTTGTGGGCCTGGAGTCCGTTGGCGCTTTTCATCGGTCCACCGTAGTGCTGAGGGCCGGCAGCCCCGTGAGGTGAATCCCAAGGGGCTTTTCTCTCTGAGGCACAGACGTCCTGTGGGCAGGCGGGGAGAGCCCTTCCTCCCCAGTGTCCTCTCCCTTCCCTCCTCTCTTTCCTTCTCCTCTCTACCTCCCACCCACTCACCTCTCACCTTCTGTTCTTTTCTTCTTGTCCTCTCCCATCCCTGCGCCTCGCTTCCTTCTCTCCTCCTCGATTCCCCTGCCCTCTCCTTAGCCCTCCGTGTCTCCTCTCCCTCTCTCTCTCCTCACTTTCTCTCTCCTCTCCGGCTCTCCCCCAGGCAGGGCTGCATCTCCATCATGAGGGATCCATATTCCACAAAGGAGAGGGCAGGATAAGTGCTATCGCCCGGCTCATTTGACCGGCGGGCGGAAATCAATAACAACTAATCAAAGATGGAGATAAAACAGGAGTGGTTCATCACCGCGGAATCCTTTGAAACCGTGTCAAGGTCACCTCTTGCATCGAAAGTTCTCCATTCCAGCGGGCATAAAGGACGCACAGGTCAATTAAACCCGAGGTGTAACTAAATTCCTAGCGTTTCTTTATGAGATGACACAGACGATATCAATATGAAAGATCAATTACCGAGCATGTTGAAGGGCCAATTCGACCACCGGGTGTCTTGTTCGTGAGCCGTTAAGAGACATTTCTAATTCCATCGCCCATTGCGATATTACAGGCGGGGGCGATTCCAACTGCCCTGGAGTTGACTGGTTTGACTGGTTTCACTGGAGTCGACTGGTCTGGAGTGTATCAAGCGGCAGGCTGAAGTTGATCTGTCTATCGTACATCTGAAAGGACCCCTCCCCCATGTGACGTCCCACGTTTTGAAACACTGGACACTGGACACTGGACACTGGACACTGGACACTGGACACTGGACACTGGACCGCAGTGCAGCTCAGAGACACGCCGCCGCATCCGACATTGAAAACGTGGCGCCATTCAAAAAAGCCACCCCAAGAAAAGTCTGAATCAGGGCGGGGACAGAGTCACGGCGACCACATGCACTGAAAGTGCGGCAAAAAAAATATTTATATAAATAATCGAGAAAAAAAAAAAAGAAAAGTGAATGTTAACTTTGAAAGCGCGTCAGGCGAAGAAAAATGTTAACGTCGCCGGCAGAGCGTGTAGTCGTAACCCCGCCTGTCAGTCCTGCAGGGTGGGGGGGGGGGGGGGGGTACAGCTGTACAGTAAGGCTGGGGCCCTCCGCTGTGCCTCCGAGAGCTGCGACCTTTCAGTGGAGCTCAGGCACTACATCACTGTCCGGACGCCGGCGCAGCGGCACGGCCCACGATGGAGTGGACAGCTCTATCTGGGGATCAGCCTCCTCGACTCCAGAGAGCAAACTCATTAGTCGCAGGGGCAGCAGATTCAGGGGCAGTCACCTCTGGTTAAAATAATCCCGGGGTTTTATTTTTTTCCTGTTCTTTGCTCTTTTTTTTCCCCTCCTACCTTACGAGTTGTGCTGACCCAACGCTGTTTCAGTGCGGGGGGAAGTTCTCCCTCGCCTCGAAAAAAGTGGAGTGCAGAGGACCGCATCGCACCCCCCCCCATGGAGTTTCTTATTCACCACTCAAAGCCACGTCAGACCTTCCATCATATTCACATCTTCAATCCCGCCCCGATCACATGCGGGCGCTGCCTCTTTGTGCATTGTTCCCCTACTTGTGACTGGCTTCTAACTGACTGCAAATTAGCCGAAGCTAGACGTCTTATATACATCACATTTTCCCCTTCTCTGTGTGGCAATGTTGTATGTATCGTCGCTGTTAAATAAACATTAAATAAAAATAAATAAAACCACACGTAGATGTTCACCTCTTACAAACGGTAAGTGTCATCATCCGTATTATGGGCAGGACATTGTGGCCCTGTACAGTATGGCCGGGCCCAGAGCTCTGTGAAGTAGAACCCAAACAGCTTTTGGTGTCATATTTACCCATTAGGAAAGCTGCTCCCTGTGATGTAGTGAGGAGCCCGTTGTTTTAGCGCACAAAGAAAAGTTCCTTTCAAAGGGAATGGAGGAACAGCCCTCAAAGCTTCATCTGTCGTACTTTTTTCTTTTCCAGTCTACTTTGAAGAGTGTATAGATGTATATATTCAGAGAGATCAATAGGAAATCTCGTCATCATTATTTGCAAACGCATCAGGAATAAATTAGTAGTCCTATATGTGTACTTGTATATCTATACTACAGGTGTAGAAACAGGATTCTACTTGTAATCAAATAAGGGACACTGTAGAAAGAAAAATGAGACAAAGGACCATTACATCTGAAGAGAAAGTTTGCACATATAAAAATGGGGCCCCAAAAGTCCTCTTCATAGGCCATCACATTTTTCTGTCTCTATCTTTGAGGTTTGTTCAGTTATTTATGTATTAGTCTCTATGCACTATGATACACTAGTGCGCACACTACAAACTCATGTGACCCGGACTTCAAATGAGCTTGTATTGTGTGTTCAAGTTTCATGTTTCAAGTTTCAAGTTTCGAGTTTATTGTCACATGCTAGATAACAATGTACATCGTTACCAGCAGTGAAATTATTGTTATTTGGGTGGGTCAACTTTGCTATATAATATAAATACAAATGATGAAAAAAACAGAGGCAATACAAACATAAAATAAGAATAAAAATAGACTCCAGAATAAAACTAAACTATGCAAACACAATAAATAAATACATGGCAATAAATGGGAGATAAATAAATGGTGTGTGTGTGTGTGTGTGTATACATATATATATATATATATATATATATATATATATATATATATATTTATATATATATATATTATTTATATATATATATATTATATTATATATTTATATATATATATATATATATATATATATATATATAAACTTCCATCTTCCCTCAATCATTTTTGGCTGGGGTGGGCAGAGTTGTCAGGTGTGCGTGTGCAGGGTCCTGCCAAAGGGTATAAATATAGCCTTAATAGAAACAGGACACACACACCCACACACACACATGCACACACACAGACGCACACACACGCACATGCAAACCAAAAGTGCTGAGCTTTTAATTGCTTTGATTGACATATCCAAAGTCAGCTATTAGCGGACGTATCCAATGTCAAGTATTAAAGTAAACCTAGTGACATAACCCAAAGTGACATATACTCTTTGTATATGAGGGACACTTCTATACAGGACCGAGGTACTTACAATTCTATTCACTTATTTTATATTCACTGTAAAGAATTTCATTTGAATCACACCACTACACAGGGGGTGGAGGGCAAATTATAATCAGCATGGTAACATTTCTATTTTCAATAATAATAATCAGAGTTAATTGAATCTGACACTTTTCAAGGAACCTTAAGTGCTATTATACTGTGTGTGGATATGTGTTATGTGTTATGTGTGTGTGTGTGTGTGTGTGTGTGTGTGTATGTGTGTGTGTGTGCGTGTGTGCGTGTGTGCGTGCGTGCGTGCGTGCGTGCGTGCGTGTGTGTGTGTGTGTGTGCATGATATCACACTGCATACACTAAGTGTGTGCGACCCACTGGGGTGATGCATGGCAACCGGTTTGCCCTACAACACTGGTGCAGTATGTAAAAAAAAAAAAAAACATTATTGGAAAATGACCAATTTCAGTCTTTTGGGGCTGTGCTGTGGACAGATTTGTGGTGGTGGTTGCACCACAGGGCCTCCTGAGACCTAGAAGAGATATCCTCAAGGCCAGGTGACAGGTGTCTCACCACCAGCGGGTCAGCCATATGAAACGTTACCACCGCCATCAGCACAAGCTTCTCTACAACGGTCTGGACCACGCCTGCCCGATCACAGCCTTTCATTTCCTCTCATTTGCCTCCTCGCCGCCTAGCTAGTAGAGTGCGGATCGGGCCGGAATTGTCTGTCCGAGCCCGACCCGTGTCCGACAGAACGGTAACCGAACCCGACCCGAGCCCGACAGGCATCACGCTTTTTAATGTCCGAACCCGACACAGTTAATACTAATGACATGCGCGGGAAATTACAAATGTAAAAATCGCGCAGATGTGACCGAGCTCGACCCGAACCCGAGCATAAGTTCTAAATATTTGTCCGAACCCGAGCATGATTTCTAAATATTTGTCCGAACCCGAGCATGATTTCTAAATATTTGTCCGAACCCGAGCATGATTTCTAAATATTTGTCCGAACCCATCCGAATCCGAATCCATCCTCTACTAGCTAGCGACTAGTTCCGCTAGCGTGTTTGTGCTGAATTTTCACACTCTTGTGCCTACGTTATCACCTTCCATACCGCCTCGTAAGCCCCCCCCCGGCCCTCCCACAAGGTGCTGGGAGCGGTGCGAGATACAAGGAGCCACGGCCCGGGGTCACAGCCTGGCGGTCAGGCCCGGCTTAACTCCTCGTCCGACACCTGAGGGGCATCGCTCGCTCTGAGACCCCCTTGGCTGCGCTTCCCACGCCGCGGTTCACCACCCCCGGAGACGCCTTTAAGCTCCGCGCGGATTTCCGTGCCGTGAAGCGAACCGCTCGCAAACTGCCGGCGGGGCGCAGTGTGCGAGGTTGTGCGCACGTCGTCTCCGGGGCTGCGGCATTTCGTTGCAGCTATGGTAGATGTATTATGAAAAAAGGATGGATTTTATTAGTCATAGGTTATTTCCTAACTAGGACCTCCTCACTGACCACCCGCAAATTGTCAAACCCGGCCCCCCGCCTTTCCTCCACCCACACACCCATCACTGGTGAACTCAAGGCTGTGTGCACAGAGTCCATTACTCTGTGCTCTGTGCACCCATGACTGCACTCCAACCCCACCCCGCCTACACCGCCATCACATTCGGCCGATGATAGCGCTGCGGTCGGCCCCTCCATCAGGAGGAGGTGAGTCGGCCCACCGAGGGGGGAAGACCCCGGACGCTGGAAACTGTGGCGTCGAGCGATCAACCTGAACGTGAAAAAAAACAACAAAACAAACAGAGGAACTCATCATCGAC
>JAXIVH010000640.1:47500-55000 GCA_036785325.1 Urophycis tenuis
GGCGGAACAACGTTCAGGGTGGGTGACCAGAAAAAAAAAAACTGGAAAAAAACAAGAAAAAACAGGAAAAAAAAAGAAGAAGAAGAAAAAACACTAACCGTACAAAGACGGCGCTGAGTCGCGGCGGCGCGGCGGCGCTACGTGGCGCCCACCGACCGCTGAGAATTGAGGCGACACTTGACGGCTCCAGTGGAGCCGGCGGTGTTAAAAGCGAGGCAAGCAGTCTCGTTTTAATCCCTCCACAACAGGCCACTAATGTGAAGTGGGATTTAGTGTTTCGCCGCTTTTTTTTTTTTTTTTTTTTTTAATAATGAACTCAGAAACTCAGAGAACAGAACAACTGAGCCCGACACGCGAGCGTACACCAAACGCTGCGGCTCCGTGTCTCTAATTTTTACCCAGTCGATCAGATTCAAGTGGCCCGAAGAACACTTCCTTGAACTATCTGAAGGCTGCTTGAATCACATGACCCATCAAGCATTTTGAACTTCTGTTGACCCCACAAACGGCTCGCTAAACGGCTCTTCTTATACCTACAAAACTAAAAAGAGGAGGCAATTATAAAATTCATTTAAGACCAATTTAAGCTAGGGTTAGTTCATTTGGAAGAAACCAGCCAGAGTAAGATGGATTTTGAAAGTATCCAACTGAATGAACACCACCTTCCTTCAGGGCTCAGTAGACAGACAGGTAAACCATCCCAAAGTTTGATCCAGGCCAAAAGTGAAGATTAGACAGGTTTATTAAAGTCACATCTACAGTCTTTTTTTCTTCTTTTTTTATTTGTCAGAGCATTAGATTTATTGATCGCTGCTGGGATGCAAAGATAGTTTCAACAAATACAACAAAAGATTCTTAAAAAATAAATCGCCGACACTAGCTTCAAGACCCGAAATAGAAGCCTCGGCTTCTGCCGTTTGGAGTGTCTCCAGGCCTCTGCAATATTAATAATGAGGCTCAGAGATAACGGTACAATATTAGTTCTAAGGAAACATTTGTGGCACAGTGTAGATGAAGGGGTACTAGAGCTGTAGTGCAGCGGCTATAGGGGCAAAGGAGTCGGGGTGCCACCTCGAGCAGTCCCTGGCCCTTTTGTTTCCCAGACAGTGTGTGTCCATGGGGAAGTGAAGTGCTAAATAAACCATGGAAGGACACTCCATGGATCCTGAAAACAGAGTGCTTCACTGTTCTTGCGGGAGGCCCATTGACTGTTAATACTCCTTTAATCAACAGGAGCAATAGTGCATGTAAGCAGCTTATTTTGGACCATTCATTCATGTTGTTCTAGATCAATGGTCCTTGCACAAAGGTGCAAGGAGGGCATTTTACCTCTTTTCTTGTTTGGACCATAGGCTTTTTTTGTGAGCCTTATTCTGGAAAAGATTGTGTTTACCCGGGTTTGAAGTCATTATTTGGTTGGAAACGAGCTTTCTCGGCGCACAAGTTGAGCGGGTGTGTTTCAAGGTGAACATTAGCTCGGTTGTGTTTGTTCTGGGTAGTGGTGGTGTTGTTATGGGTGACAAGTACGCCCGGTGTAAGGAAAATACCATATAGCTGAGCCTTATTCATTTTTACCAGAAAATGCGTAATTCATTCCAACTTCAATGTTTTCATTCAGTGTACAGACGTGTCGGGGGGTGTGAAATGCTGGTGTGGTGCGTTGTGTAATAAATAGCATGTAACATTGTCTAGTTCAGTACATGGGACTATTCCTATCAATAGAAAGAGAGCTCAGTCATCCCATTAAACACAAGCATCCCTGTGATAAATGATGTGTGATTTATAACACTGTGTACATCTCACCGTAACACATCAGATGTACATCAGCTGATGTGGTGATTCACGATGACATGATGTCCACTTATTGATCGAGCGTGACTATATGTAGTAAAGATGCAGATCTGTAAGATATTAACTCTCTCTCTCGCTCTCTCTCCCTCACGCTCTCTCTCTCTCTCCATGCATCTCTCTCGCTTTCTCTCTCTCTCTCTCTCTGTATGCATCTCTCTCGCTGTCTCTCTCTCACTCTCTCCAAGACAAATACTGGCAGTTACACATCAATCACAACTTAGGTAAACAGTGGGGCAAGCTATATATATATATAATATACACACATCTATCTCAAAGCCACACACCATATCTGTCCCATATTCTATATACATAAGCGGGACATTTCTCATTGGCAGCAGGGCGAATACTTGAAGCCGCGACAGGAGGGAAAGGTGGTCTCCATCCCAAATACTCCCGACGTAATTCTCAAATGTGTTCCGTTTTTCACTTTTTTTTCTTGAACGGGAACACTAACAGCCGACATGACAAAATAAGCCCACTGCGTCGGAACGTAATTATCATGGAAGCTGACCTAGGTGCCCGGGGGAGAATTATAATTCGCCGTGGCAGGTGAGTTTCGGCTGCACGCGCGCTAAGACATAATAATCGCCCGCCATCAAAGAGCAGAAGATTGGCACGACCATAGAAGTCACCTCCGTTCCAAAGTTGGATATTTTCTCCCAAATAAGTACCTGTCAATCGTTACGCGCTGACAAATGTGCACAGAAATGATGAAACTGCGTGAGAGCTGTCGCCCGTTCCACCGGCTCATTCATCACGTCCAGTTTGGACGCGGCCAACCGCATAAGTCGGAGATGCTTTGTTAACACGTTCAAACGTGTTAACAAAGCATGTTAACAAAGTGTGTGTGTGTGTGTGGGGGGGGGGGGGGTCTTCTGAAGACAACACATGTAGCTGCATCACGTGGGCCCAGATGCAGTAAATACTCATCATGCTATAGATGCTACAATCTGATTAGCTAATCATTAAAAATTGCATTAGCTCAACATAGTTTATATCTCAATCTCATTTTCAATACATGAAAATCGCTTAGAACCGTAAAAGGTTGGTTTCCGCAGGCCGTAATCGTGTTTACAGATAATCTAATCGTGTCTCATAAATGATCCACGACCCGCTTGTAAAGAAGCTATAGCCAACGTGTGAATACTTATCTACTACTCTTTTTTTTTGGTTGTAGTAGTAGCAAATTATTCCAGTGTATTAAGGGCTAACAAAACATTTGTTCGTATTAGGACGGCCTCGGAAAAAAAACCCACTGGAAACACCGGCAAAAACAACAAGCGCGGTGACCGCAATGACAATTTATCGTCCACTCCAACTTGGCATTCAACAACCTACTTAAAAACAACGGTGAAACACCGGGCTCTCGCGCGCTCACCTCTCTGTGAGCGTGGAGGCAAACTCCATAACAATGTGAAACACTCTTTGCCTTTGCGTAAACACACTTGCCGAACCCCTTCTATGGTTGTTTGTGGGGCCTGCCAGTGACTGCAGCCCGACAAACAAACTACACTGGAGAGCGAAACCACTGAGCACTACTTCACATGATTATCATGCTGGATTGTTGGATTGACTTCATAATTGCCCTTTCTCAGACAGAAGTGTTATTAGCGGCCTACTGCCAAAACCTCTCTATGAAAAAAAAATCAAGTTATTTTGTTCTTTTATTTCATTTGACTTCGCTAAGTATATATATTTCGCCGATGACACATCATCAGGGAACAAATAAATAGGCAATACGAGAGGCGTATTGTTTCTGCAGCCCCTCTCACCATCGACCGGCGCGGGATTCCTTTTTTCATGTCCAGGCCGCCGTCATCATTACATGTATGTATTGCTGTGCGTTCCCCCGATTCTTTACCTCCGTCTCCGGGACGCGTGTCTGGCTGTTGGTCCTCCGCCCCCACCCCCCCCCCCCCCCCCCCGAACGGTCACGCGTGTGTCATGTCGTCTGCCGCCATGTTGTGTGTGCGCAGTGGCCCTCCCACCGGACCTTTCAGGCGGTTTCGCCCCCCCCCCCCCGATGCGTCTCCGAGCATCGCGGCGTACAATCTGATTTTTTTGATTCCCGGGGAAATGACGAGCGGGCGGTTGTGACTGTGACCGTGACGATGACGCACCGCTCACATGAGCTCTCTAACCGTACTCTTGTGTCCCGCGAGAAGAATCACATTTTGCTGTTGCGGTGGTGTGCTCACATCACTTTGTGTTTTCACATCACTTAGGAAACATCCGCGGAGGCACAAAACCCCACGACGGAATTTGGCCTGGATTTCCCCCGGATAGCCAATCGAAGAGAAGCGGCTCTTAAATTTAAATGCAGTTTAAATGCAATTCAGGGAACAAAGTTGCAGCGCGGTGCATTTTTTGCCCTCCGTCACATAACTCACTCACACGGTGCTCATAATCAATGGCGAGCCGAACTGAACTGGGCAGAACTGAACTAAACTGAACTAAACTGCACGGATTGGAGATTTCCGTAAAAGGGCAGGTTGGAGCGGTCGAACGGCTCCTCCACGCTGTTCACCCCCCCTGGTCTCACACACACACACACACACACACACACACACACACACACACACACACACACGCACACACACTTCCAGGGGAGACAGAACGCTCTGATTCTCCGCAGTCAGGAAATAGCACAGCATGATTTATGAGTCTGTGAGCTGAGCGGGAACAAGGTGGAGTTTTTTTTCTTTTTTTTTTTTTTTCCGTCGGCGTCGTTTCTTTTTTCTTTTTTTTTTTCTCGGTTCATTTTTTCCCCGGCTCACGCTGTACGCTGTCTGCTCTTAAAACTCATTTCTGCATACGCGCGGTACGCTTGCGCAGCCCGTGTCATTTTTCTTAATGACTGTAGAGGGAGGAGGCCAGGCTGCGGGTGAGCGGGGGGGGGGGGGGGGGGGAAACGGGCAACGCGTATCTTCAGCGCCGGGGGTGTTACGCAGCCGTGGTGTGTAATTATGATGCGGATGAAGCTGGGGGGGGTGTGAAGGTGTGTGTGGGTGGGTGTGTGTGTGTGTGGATGGGGGGGAGGGCTGGGAGGGCAGACCTTGGTGCTGAATATTCATCGCAATCACCCTAAACTGTGTGGTGATTAATGACAGGGGCTGGAGCGGGGGATGTGGAAAGTAGCAATGACTTCCTGTACGTTTTGAACTTAAGTGCGGAGGTGCTCCCCCTACACACACACACACACGCATGCACGCACACACGCATGCACGCACACACGCACACACACACACACACACACACACACACGTACAGGGGGGGATGTGTTATGTTATTGCGCGGGCTACTTTTGACCGTCGGGCATCCTGGTTGGTAGCGGTGTGTGTGCCGTTGCCCCTTTCCCGGGCGTTCTCGTTGGTCCCCAGAGCACTGAGAGACACGTGCCCCCCCCCCCCCCCCCCCCCCCCACCCCGCGCGGTGACGACCCACTTACAGCCTCCCTCCCTTCAACCTTGTGAATTCCTCATTTCGCCCCAAAACCCGCGGTGGTCACGGCCAGACCCGGCCCCGCCCCTCCCCCCCTCCTGGCCCAGCCTGACCTTGTGCCTGCATTTAAATGATGTCACATGGAAGCCGTTTAGCAGGGCACTGGGCTCCACAGCGAGGGCCCGGGCGAGGCCGGGAACATCCGTCAAAATCGGTGAAAGCAGCCCCGCTGCGCAACACGCGGTCCCAAGCTGTGGGGACGATACCGGGCCTGTTTGAGAGCCCATGAATGGCGCCCTAAGACACGCTCCCGACACCACGAAGCCTCGACGGAGACGCTGGCGACTCACTCGTTCAGCCGCCGCGCGTAGCGTGTGCAAGTGAAGTCGCTTCATGTCGTCGGTTTTCTAATTTCCTTTTCCTTTTTTTTTTTCTATTTCCCCCAGAACGCCGCAAAGACCTCGGGAGCCGTGTGCTGATTCCCAGCCGAGCGCTTGACACAAGCCCCCCCCCCCCTCCCTCCCTCCTCCCGGCGTACGAGGGCTGCGTGCCATCAACAGCGGGGCGCGCGACAGAGACCCCCCCCCGCCGTGTGACAGAACAGTCTGACGCACGGCAGGGGGGGAGCTTTGGAGGGGGGGGGGGGGACGGGACTTTATGATCACGATTCTCTTCAGCGACACTGAAATCATACCTCATCACCTGCGTGTTCAACAATCTCCTCCTTTTTTGCCGGAATCGCGTGGAGCGCATGCCGTCGGCCAACTCGACCCCCCCCCCCCCCCGGGAGGACTCGGATGAATGCCTGAGGAACGCGCCCTCAAAGACGCGCATGCGGGGGGGTGGGGAGGGGGGGGGGAGCCCAGATACCTCCGTAACGTCGGCGTGTCCACCAGAGACCCTCGCTCGTCCCCCGGCAGGAGGAGGCGGTTCCGCGGCTCTCCTGCGCAAAAAAAGAGGAGAAACGTTGTGGTTGTCGGGCGAAACAAGGACACACTTTCCCTCCCGAAGAAATTAAACGGCAATTTGGCAGTGAACTCCCCTCCCCCTCCGACACACACACACACACACCCTCAACATTCACCTCCCAACAGGGGGGGGGGGGAGATAAGTTGCGGTCATGTTAATCCAATTAGGGTCGATATTGCATTACGGATACATGGAAAACAGCAGTCACACAAACACATACACACCCTTACCCCCCCCCCCGCCCCATACACACACACACACACACACACACACCTCACCCCCCACTACCCCCATCGCTGAAGTACAAAGTCTCCGTAAATTAAATTGAAATACAAACTGAATTAAAAAGTGTGAGTGAGGGAGGGAGGGAGGGAGGGAGGGGAAGGGAGGCTGGAGGGGGGAGGAGAAACTGGTGGGGGGAGAAAATGTTTAAGGCTGAGGCAAGAGGATTGGAAAATCCTTGAACGTCTGGAGAAAATGGTCGTTATCTGCTATCCTTTAATGGAGGATGGAGGCCTTCAAATAAAACATGTCTGAAACGCATGGCTCTCAGCCATTTTAGCAAACAACGGCTCGGGTCATTGTTTGGAAGACATGTTTGTAAATTCAAAAATGCGTCAAAATGAAAACT
The DNA here is from genome assembly GCA_036785325.1 of Urophycis tenuis. NCBI lineage: Eukaryota > Metazoa > Chordata > Actinopteri > Gadiformes > Phycidae > Urophycis > Urophycis tenuis. The sequence continues at coordinate 54,393 of JAXIVH010000640.1, forward strand.
CTTTTATGATGTTGGGCTGTTTCTTCACTGATCTACAAAGACTCGCGTTTCATATCAGAAATCCTTGAAATTGTACGGCCACAGCAATTTGCATGAAGAGATTGGAATACACACAATTTATTTTGTCATCTAGGGTAAAAGAGAAAAGTTTGATGTAATTCTGCAAAGTTCTTCTTCTGAAAGCTAATTCAAATCCCAAACAAAAGAGACAACAGTGCGTCTGAGCACTTCCTTTTTTTGCAGTACAGGTGTTACAGGCTGTTTTAATTACATTTTTGGAAAACAATGAATGTCTGTCTCTGGCTGGACACAATGCAACACAACGCTTCTGAACTGGAGATAACTTTTGGACGCTGTTGGGAGGGATTGGCCCAAACAACATGGCCTTGTAGTTTAGGCCACACATCCCACGCTGCAGTCTGTTCTATGAAGCAGCAGCGCGGACACACTTTATCTCACCATGTTCGCCATTCGGTGGGTACGGCCTCTGGGACTTTCATAGACTAGACTAGGCTGGACTAGAGTAGACTAGACGAGATGAGACTAGAGTAGACAATGAGACAAAACAGGACAATGCCTTCGGTTTCACGGCGAAAACTTGGTGGAAA
>JAXIVH010000641.1:10000-45000 GCA_036785325.1 Urophycis tenuis
AAATGTTTTCCAATGCAAAAAATTCAGATCTTTGTGACAATACCTGAAAATGCTCAGGACAGCACTATACACAGCCATTTGAAAACGAAAGTAAAAGTAACACATTTACACAGAAATCAGTTACATACATACAAGTTACACACAAATTATACCTACGGAATAGTTATCACCTCATTAAACAATAAATGAATTGAAAGATTACAATAAATTCAATGGCAAATATTGCAGATTAAACTAATTATTTCCTATAGGTTTACTTTTATTTTGTGCTAAAATTCATATTTACAATACAGCTTGATTCTGCAATGTTTACTGTTGCTATGGCAACAAGAGACCGCTGACGTTAGCAGCTGTTAGCTAGCTTAGCTAAACTGTCTAATAAAATAACACACAATTCGGCATATTTAAACAAAATCAACCACAGCTACCAACAGTCACAGCCCTTCAACTCTGGGCTAATATGTTGTCACAATATGCAGTTAATTAGGTCACATCACATTCAACGTAAAAACGTTTTCTACTTTGTTCCGGACATGTCTCAAAATGTAGCGTTACTTACCATGTATGCCTCCACTCGCTCGTCTCCCGGCGCAGCAGCGCCTGCTGAGGTGGTGACCCCGGCACCAAATAGGTCTGTCAATTTCGAACATTTATCAGCTTCCACCTCCAGAGACTTAGTCACACTTTTTCAGCGCACTACGCTTATCCATTTTCAGCTCAGCAGCAGCCCGTTTCGCGACTCCCGCGACATGCCATGAGGTCCCGCCCACCCTGGTTTGTGTTGTGATTGACAGCACTGTCAGCCCATGATTGATGCTGGTAACACACTGCTAGCCCTATGTAACCAATTGGACGGCCCAATTGGAGGGAATTTAGAGAAGAAAAAAAAAAAACCATAGCGGACCGGACCGGCCCACATTGGGTCAACGGCCCACCGGGACGATGCCCGGTATGCCAGATGGCCAGTCCACCCCTGTGTGTGTGTGTGTGTGTGTGTGTATGTGTGTGGTATCCTGCATGACAATCAATGTTGCAATGAAGTGCTTGCTTGGGTGTATATGGATATGATTCGTTATGATTAGATGCATTTGTGTTACATGTAGAAAATAGAGAGAGAGAGAGAGAGAGAGAGAGAGAGAGAGAGAGAGAGAGAGAGAGAGAGAGAGAGAGAGAGAGAGAGAGAGAGAATCGGGGGTGAGTACCTGTGAGCCTTCCCATTGTGTACTTGTACATTGTACTTGTACATTGTACTGTACAGTTACAGTTCTCCCCTTACAGTTCTCCCCTTTGAAAGTTGTAAAGTTGTTACTTTTGTCAAGTTTTTTTGAGTTAACTTCAGATATATTTTAATTTATTGAATGTTTCCTGAAGCTGTGCCTGACACAGAACAGGATGCCTGAGAAAAGTCAGTTTAGGAACAACTTTTCCATCTTAAAATGCAAGTGAAATGCTCCTTCCTGTTAGCACTATTCAAACTATTATAGAGGAATATCAGGACGTAATGAAATCTGGCATGAAATGTGTACTTACAAAGGCTCATGAGAAGCAAACTGTGTTGGATCTGCACCTGGACAATTAAATTAGTCAGATACAAAATGATGTGTAAAAGGAAGATTTTAAGAGTTCCTTTGAGGCCCATAAGATCAAGGCCAAACTAGGTACAGATGTACTGAGGTCTCTACTCAGTCATTCATTCATTCATTGACTTGATTGATTCATTCAGACCAGTACAGGCATGAAGCAGAACTCTTCTCTCAGACGGATGTTTTGACAGATTTGTTGGATGGAAAAACCATCAAAGACATGCTTTGTCAAAAGAATCCCCATTGATCCATTGCAGTTGGTACTGCTGTGTAGGGAGGGAGACTTTTGTTTCTTTGCACAGGAGAAAATATTCTCTCCTCTTGCGTCTTACTGGAATACTGAGCCCCCTAAAGGTCATGGTGGGATTTTTTTAACGTCTTTTGAATTTCCTTGGAACACGTGTTGCTTTCCCGCACCAATCGAGTTACCTCCCGATCAATAACTCATGAGAGAAAAAGAGTTAAATCACAAACGACATCTCTTAACTATGGTGGAAAGGTAGACAACGAGATTCAACCCCATTTTCACCAAAACAAGCCAGACAGACAGACAGGCATACTTTAATGATCCCTGAGGGAAATTGCAAAACATCCTCCAAGTTGGACAAATAAAATTCTTTGTCTGTGCAGGGACCATCTAAAAAGCGCAGCAGCCAAAAGAGATACCACACAAATATTCAAGAACTTCACTCTTATAGTTATACTAAACTTACACAGTTTAGTATCAGTGTAGTACCACACTACCTCCACCCCCATCCCAAGACTGCCACCCAGGACACAGACAGTACAGCCACCCCCAGACCAAATACCCAATACCGTGTATCTCCCACGACCTCAGCCGGTAGAAGAGACCATTGTTGGGTGGCTGGAGTCCTGAATGGTCCTGCACTGCATGGCGTAAATGTCGAGACTAGTTAGATCACCCCTTGTGGTACATTCAGCCGACTGTACCACCCTTTGCAGGGCCCTGCACTCCGTCTGGTTGCTACTCCCCTGCCAGATGCTGTTGATGTCAGGAAGCTCTCTTAGGTGCATGTGTAGAAGGTCCTGAGGGAGACACCCTGGGAGACACCCTGAATTTGTCAACGTCAGAAAGGTGCTTCTGTGCCTTTTTAACCAACATGTCCAGTAGTCAGATCAATAGTCCAATAGTCAATAATGTCAGATCCTTTGACGTGGACACCAAGGTCCTTGAAGCTTCTCATCTCCACAGAGGCACTAGACATTCAGGAGGAGGTTGTTGTCCTGACACCAGCTGGTCAGGTTCTCCACCTCCAGGTCTCATCATTGTTGGAGACCAGGTCTACCACTGCTGTATCGTCGGTGACCACACAGTCATGTGTGTAGAGGGATATAGCAAAGGGCTCAGGACACAACCCTGAGGGGGCCCTGTGTTGTTGGTCAGTGATAATGAGGTATGCTGGCAACTTTCATAACCTGGGTTCTTCTTGTAGTAGTATAGTAGTATACAGTAGTATAGTAGTAGTAGTATACACTTCAGAAGCACCATGCTTCCTGACTCTCAGCAAAAGCCAACTATCACTCCAGACCTCATTCTGGCCCTTTAATTTGACTGTGAAGCCTACAGATTGAGCTGTGTGCCGTTCACTGGCAGAAAGGCACCAATTATAGTAGGCTTACTTGAATGAAGCACAGGGCTGCTGTTCAGCGAAAGGGGCTGGTAGCTCTTGGTTGTAAAATGTAGACTCACGTACTGGGTGCTCTTGGAAAATGGGATCAGTTCATAATAAGGAGGAATCTCCAGGCACTCCAGAAATGGTGAAGGAGGAAGGTATAATTAAAAAGCCTTTATTTGTAACTGGCTAATACATTAAATAAAACGCCAACATGTTTCGACCACACTTGGTGAAGACCAAGTGTGGTCGAAACATGTTGTGGTCGAAACATGTGGTCGAAACATGTGGTCGAAACATGTTGGCGTTTTATTTAATGTATTAGCCAGTTACAAATAAAGGCTTTTTAATTATACCTTCCTCCTTCACCATTTCTGGAGTGCCTGGAGATTCCTCCTTATCAGGGCAGCTGTTTGTTTTCACTTGACATGCTGACTGGGATCGACATTCTCTTGAGACTGAGCAAGTCACTGCAGAATAAAGGCAGGCATTTAATCAACTTCTTCCAGCATCACTAGTTAAAGTAGAGAGCTGAATGTTCAAACATTCCAATATGTAGCGAGTCGTGAAAATCAGGACTTGCGTTTTGACTTGGACTCGCCTGCTGTGAGACTTGACCACAGCTACTACCACAGCTGGCCTGCGGTGGTAGATCCTTGAACAGCCCTCGGTAGGGCCTTTCCCCATCTCCCTTGTGGAGCATGGGGCCTTTGGCTGATGTGCTGGCTGGCAGAGGTGTCTCTGGGCCAGGGCTGCTGTGGGCTCAATCAATGTGCTACTAGCTGCATCCCCTGTCCTCCACTGGGCTCCACCACACTGTTGGGGAAAGTGCTGGTGCTGGGTGGTGGCTGTCCTTGTTCTGTGCCACACATAATTACTAAACATCAATGGACATTGGAGAAATGATTGAAGAGACTAAAATATACCCACATGATCTTGAGGAGGACATTAGAGTACAGTCTGGCTAGTTTGGTTAAAAAAAAAAACGGTGAAAAAATTAACAATTTTTCATGGACATGTACAGTATAAGGTGCTCAGAGAGCTAGGCCTTAGGGATGTTCCCTAATGTGTCTACATTTGCCTTCAAATGAATTTGACAACACCAATTTCAAACTGTTCAGGAAAAAGACCGAAACTAAGGAGAAAAATAACTGAACGCCTTTGCCCTATTAGCAATTGAGAATGGCTTTTGATGACATCATCAAGGTCTTCACTTTATTAAAAGTCAAGTGAAAGCATCTATCACTTTAAGTTTACAATTTAAATACCTCAATCTGAACAAGTAAAGAAAAATATGAAAATGAAATAGGGCAATCCTTTCCACTATAATTAAATGACAAATAGTTGTGATAAATACCAAATGTGTGATGCTGATTATTTGGGTCATTTGGTATAATGAAACCTCAGTGTTCTGAATTTATTTTTGACAGTTGTATCATTACATGTAACACAAAATGACTCTTCTTCTATTCTATGCCTCAAAGGTGCATAGCTCTAACAATGTTGTTCCTGCAGGGTGTAGGGATTCAAACAGTTATGCTCTACAACTGGATGTGAATGGTGTACCATGCATGGTTCATTCATCTTTCAATTTAATAAGGAAAATAAGAATGATTTACCACAAATACTTGTATAAAATAAAGCAAATAACTCTGGAGGCTGTAGTAATGTAATATTTTTATTTATACTAATTATACTAACTGTTCGGTGATTACATTTACATTTAGGGCATTTAGCCAATGTTTTTGTCCAAAGCGACTTACAATAAGTACATTTGTCAGAAGAAGGTGAAATACTTCATTGCTGTTATTACAGTAAGCAAGTCACCAGAACAAGTTTCAAGCATTCCAATTGCTAGGTTAACCTTTGCTAGTAAACAACATCTCTGGCCAATGATGCGAAGTGCTAAAGATTACAGTTAGAAAGTTCCAGCTGTGTAACGATCAGGACCAAACTGCAGACACCGACAGTGGAAGTACGATGAATAAACAGGGGTTTATTGTGGGGGATTGTGAATGGTAGGCCAGAGATGGGCTGAGTAGTATGGTGGCCAACGAGTAGATGAACAGGCAGGAAGGTGGGGAGGCCAAAAGAAAATTCTGGCCAAAAGAAAATTCAATAAAACTCACAAAAAAAAAAAAAGTTAACACCGAAGCTGTGAAAACTCTACCACTGTTGATGAAAAAATTATCTGGCAATGAGTGGGTGAATAACCGGGACAGAAACACCAAGAGGGGGAGAACATACCACTGTGAAATCTCCTGCTCCACTTGCATCCAGCATCGGGCTGAAAAAGTTTGGAATGAACCAAAACCATTGATATGGGCAACGTGTCAAGTGGCTGGGGACTGAGGGCCGTGAGATGGCCGACACATTCACCAAGCGCTCAACTAATCAGAGCGGTCTAAGCTCATCGGGAAGAGGTGTCTTAAAGAGACAGGAGCTAAACTGTGTTTCCAAAAAGGCTGAAAGCATTTCTGCAGCAATGAACTGTTGGAATATTAGATGTATTTTGAACAGTAATGCATGTAAACATATACTAGGACTACCCCTAAATTGAATTATTATCCATTATTCCTTATATGACCCCTTCAATGGATAGACTGTAGGTCTGGTTTTAGCAATAGGTTGTCATTTATTCAATATATATTAGTTCCATTTAAATTAATACAAATTTAATACAATAAGTACAATATTTATTCAGTGAAGATCATTTAGCTGGTACAGAGTCGTCCCTGGACTTTATTGGCATGACAAGGTTGCTTCTGAATAAATTATTGCAGCGTTTTGAGTGAAAATTTGTCCTTTCATTTTCAGGCTATTCAATCATGCTCTTCGTTGAGGAAAGTGTCATGATGCTGGACTGCAGCTTCCTTCGCGGTGCTCTTTGCAAGCTACTATGTCTTCAACGTGGAGTACCAGGAGGCTACTGCATGTACATTGAAACATGTTCAGAGGTAAGGGAATTTCTTACCACTTCACACTTATCATCAAATCAGCTGTTCAACAGTAGATTTGGATCTAAAAGTAGCAGGCCAGGATACATTTTATGACTGTGTTGAGTGTATTAGAATCTTCTATACAAGCATATTTATTGACTGCTATGACCAGGTTTCTCATCAGAATCAAACTTGGCAAGGATGACATGAAGTGAGCAAGAAGACTGGGAGAGCGGTGCAGAGGAAGCTGATGGGCATCGACCTGCATGTCAACATCTTAATTTGGACCTAGAGACTGCAAACTGAAGGCCAGTGGTATGCAGCCAGTGGCCAGTTGGCCACAACCCACATACCTTCCATTAAGAACTCATCTACAGTAAGTAGTGTAGTCTCCTCCTAGCATAATGGTTCCCAATACAGTCCTCAAGTTCTCCTGTTGTGCATGTTTTTATATCAGCTCGGTTCTTGCTCACCTGATCCAATTAAGGACTACACACTTTTATGCATGCCCGATGTTTCTTCTGTCCAACCAGTCAACGTTAAGTCCTTAAAGGGGTCATATTATGCTTTATCCCTTACCTTTATTGTGTTATATAACATTTTTATGAATGCATACGGTCTGCCAAGCTATAAAGCTCATACTGCACGGCAAAGAAAGTTGACCCCTCCCATTGAAAATACCACTGAACTTCCTGAAACAGCTTGTTTGTAGCTAGCATTTACATCCGTCATAGAATACATCATAGAATCATTAATGAATTAATCATGTTCCACCTCTCTTTAACCCTGCAATGTCCTGCCTTGTGTGATTTAGGTATGCCCTAAAAATAACCTATTTGCAGCGTTAGCCGGTGGAGTTTGGTTAGCTGTATTGCCATCTCGATAAAACGCAGTTGTAAATGTAACTGCAAAGTCCCTTTGTGACATTCCAAGGATGGTGAAGAGAAGAAAAAGTGGTTACAATTCATTTTTACCACTATGCCTCATCAATGAAAAAATATAAATAAATAAAAGTCAGTCTTTCATTGTGTTTGCTGCATTTATGTGAGACAGGGCAGTTCACCGTTTGTTGCCCAATCTGGACATCCAGGATCACAACCTGTAAGCATGCTTTGTTCTTTGTGGATGGATCTTGGGTTTAAAACAAAATCTACTATGAGTGCTCAACTGCAGTGTTGTTGGTTGTAGCTAAGTTGTTCAGCCAGTGCGAAAGCAACTGTCACAGTTTTAGCTGAGCCCTTTAACTCCACCCAACATAGTTTAAGGATCTCTCAGCACCCTACTCCACACAGAAGGCCAGGACAGGTAGTTACAGGTAGTTACTAAGTAATAGGTAGTACCTAGGTACTACCTGTAGTACTAGGTAATAAAGATACAGGAATTTATTACTGCCCACACAGAGCAACATATGAAGGTTCTTTTCAATCATTTCATTTGTGCGGTTCAACACGTGGATAGTTGGAGGTGAGGATCCAACCGCCAGCCCTCCAGTTAGTGGATGACCCGCTCTACCCACTGAGCTACTGCCACCCCACACCTGTCCTCACAGCCACAGTTCTTTGTCAAAGGAGGATGGGTGTGAACCTGGGATAATGGGAAGAGTGAGCCACACAACACAGGTGGTAAGACTGTGTTCTAAGATAATAAGGCACTGCAAACAAATTAACTTGGGCACTGCAACAGAAAAGGTGGGAAGGCACTACAACCAGTTGGAAGTGCTTCAAACTAGATGGGACTCATCCTGGGACCGATCCCACCTACCAGCACCCCCTTAACTTAACTACTATGGGATGAAGGAGGGGGAAGGGGTCAACATACAAGGCAGACAACATGGACGTTTAAAGAGCTGGGAATACAGCTGCTGCTCTCCACAGTGTAACCAGCACGCACAAATAAGTGGACACAAAGGAGAACATATCTCTTATCCCTCGCTTGGCGCCAGCCGAGACAATACATCACACGGTTGGCCAGTGTGCCATCCTGCACCCAACTCAACCCCACAGACACAAAGCACAGGGACTTTAAATCAGCCAATCCCTAGCCTGCTCTGCCAATTACCAGTATTGGCAACAGCTGGGCCTAACCACTGGCTAATTAACCAGTTAGATAAGATAAGATAAGATATTCCTTTATTAATCCCCCTTAGGAGAACTCACATTGACCGTCAACCCGTCCGTACATATACAACATAACATACAATATGACAAGGGGGTAGAGAGGACAGGAAGACAGGGATGAAAGAAAAATACAGAATACAGTAACATGAGGAGAGGGAGGAGAGAAAAAAAGCATCCCCTCAGACTATGTTCCTGTGAGGAGCACAGTGTGTGGGCATTAAAAAAAACACCTCAGCAACATAAGCACACATAAGAACACTTTACAACATGAAACTCAGGACTTGCAACAGGGTTGGGGGTTGTAGGTGGCCCAGCACAGACAAGCGGCCATCTGGTCTTGCAGCCACTCGTTAGGCTCACTCTGTGACGCAACCTCACGTTATTGTGTTAAAATGTTGTGGGTAATAAATGGTAGCCCTCAGCTAACTTGCTACCTAATGTATAGTGTTGAGTTCGATATCTGATTATGCAAGCTGTATTGTTACGGACACATTAGACCTTATACATCATGATGGCACACGTACCATACAGGAGAGAATTACTACACAACGACCCACAAGCCATTACTAGCAACACAATAACATTCCCATACCTGAAATGGACGTCCCAAGAATGGCGTTGTTGAGTAATTCTCTCTTGAGTCATCTCAAAATGGCTCAGTATCGCCAACAAAACATCAAATTGTGAATTGTGATGTACAGGATAAAGTATAGTATAAGTAGGTGTAATGTTCACATGTTTACTTGTGATTTCAGGGATATGCGAAGTCCGATGATTTTTACAACGGGACAAGCGTCTTAAATGCTGACGCAAATGCAAAATCTGTTTTAATAACTGAATGTGCCTCTACCCAACTATAATACTATACTATAACTAATAGTATGATACTAATACTACACTATAACTTGAGATATAACAGTATGCTACAATACCTATTAGATACAGTAGAAAGACACACATTACAAAATACAAAATACAATAAAAATACAATCAAAGTGCTTTGTTGTAATACATACTGTAGTACTACAGTATGTATTACAAAATACTACATATTAGGTTCTTCTTGATGTCGCATCGCAGTGACTGGTGAAAAGGCTAATAGGTAGTGATGGTGTTCTCATTGTTTAGTAATTAATCATTAGAGGATGTTTCATTTCAGTGAGCCAATATATTGTTGTGTTTGAAACTGCACAGTGTTTCTCCTGCAAGACTTGGCAAAACAAAGTTTTGATTATCCTGGGTTACAGTATATTTACATTATTATGGATTTCACATTACTACAACTCTCTGAAGTCATCACAAATGGACGGAATTTCGCCAACAAAAAATCCAATGCTGCATTCTGATGTACAAGTTCTTGTAAATTGTAAAATACATTACAGTTATACAGATATGACATCATAGCATCCAGCTGCAGACCTCCAGGCTCAGGACCACCTCCACCACTGGGATCCATCTCCACCCTCAGGCCCACCTCCACCACTGGGATCCATCTCCACCCTCAGGACCCAAGGGGGTCATGTATCACACTTCATGTATCACACTTCATGTATCACACTTCATGTATCACACTTCATTATCGATAGATACATTGAATAAACCCTTATCCATAAACAAATTCAATATTTTATTGCCTTTACTATTAATAAATACGTGTACTATATGTATCAACCTCTTCTTTGTTACATTGATTCACCATAGTATAGACTAGTAAACTAGGTCTCTGTATCCCACTTATGCTAATAATTAGCTGTGGGCTATAGACTAGGCCTATACACACACAGCTTAAAGGCTTAGATAACAAGCCATTCATAAGTAGTACATCAAACACTACAAACAGTATAAACCAAGTAACGGTAGTGGCATACTCTGTCAGTGTGTGATGCCACTCAGAATAAGTGTGTTTTTAGGCGTGATTTAAAGGTGGAGACAGAGTCAGAAGTGTGAATGTCTGGTGGGACAGAGTTCCATAGGCGGGGAGCAGATCGGCTGAAAGCTCTTGACCCCATGGTGGGTCATAGGTTGGCAGATGGAGCTGAGAGCTGGATGGCAGAAGAAGATCGGAGAGTATGTGAAGGTGCGTGGATGTGGATGAGTTCAGAGAGATACACTGGTGCCAGGCTGTGAAGGATCTTGAAAGTTGAGGAGTAGGATCTTAAAATCAATGTGGGATTTGATAGGTAGCAAGTGAAGTCGCTGCAGGGCAGGAGAGATGTGTTCAATAGATGGAGTTCTGGTGATGATACAAGCAGCTGTTCTCTGGACCAGTTGGAGTTTATGAAGAGATTTCCGAGGAAGACCACAGAGGAGAGAGTTACAGTAGTCCAGTCGGGATGTAATCAGGGTGTTTACAAGGATAGCAGTGCAGGTTGGTGTAAGTGAGGGACGAAGACGATTGATTAACATTATTGATGTGGGTCTTGAAGGATAAAGGGCTGTCCAAGATGCCACTGAATTAACTTAAGTGATTAATGTGATGAATAGTGTTGAGTGATGCTAATGAATAATTACTCACACTTATGTAGTAAAAAATGTATTTCTCTCAAAATACAGTCTATACAAAGTATAGTGAGGCATATAAAGTCAGTCGTGCAATTGGAGGAAGGAAATATGGAGGGAAGCTATCGTATCCTGATTGTATCATCTCTTCTGAACTACTTCAGTCACTTCCTGCTCCAAGCGGGGAACCAGAAGGGGTCCGCCGGTGGAGCTGGATCTGAGGCTGGAGGTCTGCAGCGAGAACCTTCTTGTACACAGCAAGCTGTAGTAGGAAATCGTACAGCACGGCTAGAGTCTCGTCACCATTCTCTAAACAAATGAGCAACATTGCCTCGCCCTCACATAATAGCTAACCCTGTTCACTAAAAGCATATTAGCATGGTTTTATATGCAGGATAATCCACTGACAGATTACGACTAACATAGTTTATTTAGTTATTTATTGTTATACAGACAACTTGCATACTTGGAGGACAGGTGTCTGTTTTAGTCACAAAAGGGATTATAGACTGCTCGCGCGACATTAAATTACTCCTGATTAATTAGATTTAAAAGGAAAGGAAAGGGGACAATGACCACAATGAACGGGTATCTGTGTGTCTACCATTGTGTGTGTGTGTGTGTGTGTGTGTGTGTGTGTGTGTGTCTGTGTGTGTGTGTGTATGTGTGTGTGTGTGTGTGTGTGTGTGTGTGTATGTGTGTGTGTGTGTGTGTGTGCATGTGTGTGTGTGTGTGTGTGTGTGTGTGTGTGTGTGTGTGTGTGTGTGTGTGGTGAGGGGGTCTGCTTGAACGGTTGTTGGGTTGTTGATACCCGCTGCTGGCATTTAAGAGAGTGACACTTTGATGTGAGTTTTATGATTCTTGGTAATGAGCAGACAGTTATTGCATTGTTGGGCTTTAATTGTGGCAGATTGGAATTGGCTCTTCCATAATTAGAAGCCACCTTCACCTCCTTTTCAATTATCCTGCCCCTCTAATTCTCATCACCTAAAGCGCCACACACACGCTAGAACACACCATACGCACACACACACACACACACACACACACACACACACACACACACACACACACACACACACACACACAGTGGTTGAGTTGGTTGTCTGTTTGTGTGGGGAAGAGGTCTCATGAACATATGGGCTAAGCTCATAAAGCCAATGTGGTAAAATCTATATTTTTTGCCCAGTACATTCACATTTTGATTATAATTGATGATTTATGATTTATTTTATTTCACAAAGGGACAAAGTATATTGATGAACATTTTTAAAAAATAAAAATGTAAATATACAGGATTATAGCCAAAGGCTAATTTCCATCCTTAGTCCCTGACAGGTAGATGGTCCCTAAACATTTTAAGAAATAAATACAATAAAACAAAACAGAGTAAAACATTATAATAGAAATAATAGTACATAATAAATACAACAAAACAAATCAAAGTAAAACATTATAACAGACAACAGATCAGCAGCAGTGGACAAATTAAAAGTTATCCCAGCTAGTGACAACAGGTTTGATTACCCAGATTCATGTTTACGTTACTTTTCGGCCATTCTAGGAGGGCAAATATGGCACCCCGTTCAGTCACCATGGTGACTGTGCCATCAAACGACCTCAATCATGGTAGGTTATGCTCATATACTGTACATCATCTGTGATATGGTAATGCTGATGGTTAATGCCCCCAAAATCAAACAATACCACTCACAATGCTATGTTATTGTGTCATCTTTCCCCCCCCCCTTCTATAGAGAGCAAAAACAACCACCAAGTAGTAAAAGTGCAGTTCCATGATAGGTATGTTGTAGTTAGAAGTATAATTCCATGATAAGTATGTGATGGTTAGTGTATAATTCCATGTAAATACAAATTGATTTACCAAAGTATATAGCGGTGTTACCTGAAAACTGAAGAAAAGGCATTAAAGCGAGGCCAAAAGAGAGGCGAAGCCCAGTTAGCCTCTAGCCATTCACACCCCTAGACCCATGGTGACGTGGAACATTGAGTCTGCCTTTCAATTCTTGTTTTAGATCGCGTTCTATTGCGGAGTGCTTATTGCAGACCTTTTTGGGGTTTAAGGACGTAACTTAAAGACAACATAAATCAAAACGGTTATGCACGTCACACATACTTGCGCTGGTGAAAATGATTCTCTGTCATTCTGTCTGTACTGGGTTGTGCATTTAGCAACTTGGGGTTCATTGTCTTGCTCAAGGACACTTTGACAAGTGGAGGTGGGGATTGAACTGCCAACCCTCCAGTTAATGCTACTGTCACCCCACCAGGACCAGGATCAGGGAGGATGAGAGAGAAGGCAGGGCCATTTCCATCTCCTGATTATTGCTCTCTGATTGGCTGCTGGAGTGCAGATGGAAGCCAGAAATCCCACCAACAAAACAACAGGTCTTTGGCCTGTCAGGGTGGTAGGAGAGGGCGAAGTTGACCGAAGAACAGGGCCTACCTGAGTTTAACGTTTTGGCGGAACTGATGTACTCCACATTTTTGTGGTTGGTCCACACCATGATTGGTAACTCAGCCCCTACCAGTCTTGGAAGGGCGTGTCATCGCTTCTCCAATGCCAGCTTAAGGGCTAGCAGCTTGTGGTTGCCAAAATCATAGTTCCTCTCTGGGGGGACTCTTTGTGGAAGAGAAAGGCACATGGAAGTCTTGGAAGGGCGTGTCATCGCTTCTCCAATGCCAGCTTAAGGGCTAGCAGCTTGTGGTTGCCAAAATCATAGTTCCTCTCTGGGGGGACTCTTTGTGGAAGAGAAAGGCACATGACCCTTAGCGGTGCGCTGAGAGAGAAGCCCCCGCTCCACAAGCAGAAGCATCCACTTCAACAACAAAGTGAGGGGATATGGAAAGTGAGTGTAACCCAGGTCCCATGTAGTTAAAAGATAAAGCTAAAGTGGTTAATACGATGAGACTGGGCCTGGGCTCGTTGTAGGAAAAACTACAACTTTTGTTATGTTACTTTAAGAGTGTACCTTTAATAAGGTTTGTTATTTTAATAATGACCACCACAACTGTTCTTTAAATTCAATGAACCCCTCAAAGGCATTTATTCATAATAAAATAAATGTCTTTTTTGAATATGAAATAAAATAATGAAATAGCACTGAAATTACTCAATTGTAAATAAAATATCTTCAAAATAAAATTCAGTTTCTTTTTGTTTCACACTTTCTAATTAATGACATTCAATACTTTTCAAAACAGTAGGTTTAAATTTAAATGCAAACCACTCAAAACTAAATGTTATCTGTGGGCCCACACACTCATACGAAACACTTTGGAATAGGATTTGAAACCCGTTGCAGGCCTGTGTACGAAGCTCGTGTGCGTTGTGGCCTAAAAACTGTAGTGGCCGTTTCACTCAGGGCTGAGTACAAATAAAAAGCACGTGCAGGGTAATGTTAAATACTCACGAATCCGATTCAAGGGTAAATTAGTAGGGGTAGAATGGGAATGGGGGTCTCACGAGGACAATGGCACAGTCAATCCAACACACACGTGGGCAATGGCGCGGCGAAGTCGCACAGCAGGACAGGACACGTCCGAACACGGACGAACAACAGGACCATCGGTTGGAAAACCCGGTCTCCCTCTCTCCAACGTTCGTCTCCTTAAAACATATCATTCCCGAAATGAGCCATAACATCAAACACTATCTCATTTCGACATAATATTAGCTTGCTTTAGCTTCAGAAATATCTTATTGCTACAGCTACGATATACAGGCACATTAACACTGAAATGCTACCACTAATTAGCACATCGCTAACCATGTTACACATCCAGGTTCGCATAACTATAACGATTAGATATAGCACAAAATACAGGCATACAGATTTTATTCACCTCTGGCAGTTCACACAAAAGTTAATATCAGGACCACGAGTAGTCGACCTCTACGATAAAACTTAGATGTTCCCCACACCACGATGCCTCCTTTCTTAGCTCTCGGTCGACAACGTGTTTTCTTGTCTTGCGTGCTCAATACCTCCCAACACTACCTGCGCCACCAATCCCGCCCCTTTTTCAGATGCTTTACTTTGATTGGCTTGCGACTATTACTCCAACCAAAAGCAAACAGGAATAAAATGATTGACAGGTAACAGGTTAGATTGCCCATGTAACACAGCTTCTTCCTCTCTTCTAGGCTCTCTGATTAGATATTTTAACCAACTTAATGAACTAAAAAGACTTATGAATTTATCTCTTAATTGTGAACAGTCCTATTTATTTAACGTTACCTATTATATTTATGCTTTTAACCAGCACACATTTTAACCATTTTAAATATTATGAACTCTATTTATTTATTAACTTTGTATATATAGCATGTTATTATACGGTTAGGTTATTTTTATGCTCTGTAAGCTTATATGATTTTTATACAGGGCTACACCCTCCCTCTTCTGAATGTGTAGATGTCCTCATCACACCTTTTGTCTCTTTTCAACTTGGAAGGGTGATTCCTTTTCTCCTCATCCAGGTACCTTTTGGATGTTTTGGACTTTTTCCGTGGTTCGTTGTCTCGGTCTGGAGAATCTAACTTGAGTTGAATGACCATGCCATGGTGCATGATGGTAACTGGTTCACAAGATGGATAACCAGGTTTCTCATAAGTAAACCTCATGGGTGGCTTTGGTTTTCTCAGTGATTTACGGACTGTAGATGACCTTTCACTGTCACTTTTCCCGCTTTTAGAAGCTTTATCACGCCTGGCTCTGTTTATTAGAGTTGAGCTTTCTCCCTCTTCTGAATCTTGCAAAGATTCAGTATTTGTTTCTTGAACATCAGAGTCAGACAGAGGAGGTGCAGCACCCTCAGGCGGTTCCTTACACTCTGTTTTGGTCAGTTGTTGATTTTCTGTAGCTTCACAGTCTTCCTCTTCAGATTTTTCTTCCTCTTCAGAGCTTTCACTCTCTTCAGAACTCTGACTCTCCTCATTCTCCACAGGGTGATTTATCATGTCCATTTGTCTCCTGACATCATCCACATCAAAATCTGGAAGATTGGGGACATTTTCAAATTCTGAGCCAGATGACTCTATGTCACTTTCTTCTACTGGGTCAGCAAACTTGGTTGATTGACGTTTCCGGGTATATTGGGCTCTGGTTACAGGTCTCTGAGAAAGGATTTTATCATCCAATGGGATAGGCATCCTGACCAAGTATCCAATGGGCAACAGGTGATCTCGATGGAGAGTTTTGACCACACCTGTACCATGCTCTGGTTTGACTTTATAAACAGGCAGGTTAGGCAACTTCTCCACAACAACATACGGTGTTGATTTCCATCGATCTTGGAGTTTGTGCTTGCCTTTTAGACCCACATTCTGAATGAGGATTCTGTCCCCTTTTTCCAAAGGTAAATCTCTCACACGTTGGTCATAGCGTGCTTTGTTCTTCAGGTGACTCTTTGTAGCAGCATCAGATGCTAACTGGTAAACTTTTTGCAACTCTTTCCTCATCCTGGCAACGTACTGTTGGTAAGCGGTTTCACTTTCACCATTTGGCGAGATTCCAAAACAGATGTCTATGGGTAACCTAGCGTCCCTTCCAAACATGAGTTTATACGGTGAGTATCCCGTGGAATCATTTTTTGTGCAATTGTACGCATGTACCAGGTGAGTGATATGCTGGCTCCAACATTGTTTCTTTACAGTGTCCAGAGTACCAAGCATTGATAAAAGTGTTCGATTGAACCGTTCGGGTTGTGCATCCCCTTGAGGGTGGTAGGGAGATGTTCTTGACTTTCTTACTCCAAGCATGGACAAGAGTTCTTTTATCAGACGACTTTCAAAATCTCGGCCTTGATCAGAGTGTATGCGTGCAGGCAGACCGTAGTGCACAAAATACTTCTCCCACAATACCCTTGCAACAGTGATTGCCTTTTGATCTTTTGTAGCGAATGCTTGTGCGTAACGTGTGTAATGGTCTGTCACTACTAACACATTAGCAACACCTTTAGAGTCTGGCTCTATCTGCAAAAAGTCAATACAGACCAAATCCAATGGACCATTACTGGTTATTTGGTTCAAGGGTGAGGCATGCTGAGGGAGGGTTTTCCTGGAGATACATCTACCACAGGTTCGAATGTACTGCTCGACCTCAGCTGTCATCCGCGGCCAATAAAATCGGTCTTTGATCAGTTCAGTGGTGCGTTCCATTCCCAGGTGTCCGCACTCATCATGTAGAGATCTTAACACCATTGGGCGGTATCTTGCTGGTAAGACAAGTTGTTTGATCTGTTTTCCACACACCTTTTCTTTTAGTCTGTAGAGTAATCCATCCTTTAACTCCAACTTGCGGCTTTCACGTAGGAGCAACACAGTCTCAGGTGAGTCATTTTTGGAGCGAGTCAACCCTTTATTCTTCTCCAGTGCTTTCTTTAAGGGTCCAATTGTCGGATCCATATCTTGTGATGCCTGGATTTCTTTCGGACTCAGCTGATCAAGGGTGCTTAGGCTAAGGTTCACTGGGAACACATAGGCGTCTGGTACAGCTGCGGCAGGAGCTCCCAACTGATCTACCAATCTGTCAGGCTCATCTGCCTCTTCACTGATGCAAGCTCGCTTGCAAAGGGCTTGGATACCAGCCGGTGGGACACTAGTCCACTCTTTATCCTCTGAAGTGTATTGTCGAGACAGCAAGTCGGCGTCGATATTGTGCCTCCCGGGACGATACTGGATGGTGAAATCGTAGGTAGCAAGGGCGGCGAGCCAACGATGTCCGACTGCGCTGAGTTTGGCAGAGGTCAGCACATATGTTAACGGGTTGTTGTCAGTTCTTATAGTAAACTTAGCTCCATACAAGTAATCGTGAAACTTATCCACGACAGCCCATTTTAATGCCAAAAATTCCAGTTGATGGACTGGATAGTTGTGCTCTGAATCTTTTAGCTTTCTACTGGCAAAAGCTACAGGTCTGAGACCCTCAGGATATTCCTGGTTCAGGACAGCGCCTAGGCCATTCATACTGGCATCCACATGTAAGATGTACTTCTTTTTAGGGTCAGCAAATGCTAACACTGGGGCATTGATCAAACAGTCACGGATCTGCTCAAAAGCCTCCTGGCAGGCTCCAGTCCACCGTTCTCCAAAGGATTCTGATGGCTTGAAATACACTTTGCTCGGGTCAACACTCTTTCTGTACTTGGGATCTTGCCAAGTGGGGGCATAACCCTTGGTTAGCTCAGAGAGAGGACGAACAATAGCAGAATAATTTGCAATAAATCTTCGATAATAACTACAGAATCCGAGGAAGGACTTCAGCGGTTTGAGGTGAGTGGGCTCTTTCCAGTGTTTTACCACCTTTACTTTGTCTGGATCAGTGGCTATTCCCTTGGCAGAAACAATGTGACCCACATATTTAACCTCAGGCTGACAGAGTTGACATTTGTCAATAGAAACTTTCAATCCAACCTCCTCCAGTCGATCCAATACTTTGAGGAGACGTTGCTCATGCTCTTCAAGTGTCTTTCCAAAAATGATTATATCATCCAAGTACACGAGAGCTTCCAGAAGATGCATATCGCCAACAGCCTTTTCCATTAAGCGCTGAAACGTTGCCGGCGCTCCTGTGATTCCTTGTGGCATGCGCTCAAATTGATAGAACCCGAGAGGGCAAATGAACGCCGTCTTTTCTTTGTCCTCCGGTGCCATTTCTATCTGGTAGTAGCCACTGCGCAGATCTAAGACTGAGAACCACTGGCTGCCTGATAGAGAATCCAAGGCGTCGTCAATGCGTGGCATGGTGTATTGGTCGGGTGTGGTGCGATTGTTGAGAGTTCGATAGTCGATGCAGATTCTTATACTGCCGTTCTTTTTGCGCACTACGACAATCGGTGAAGCGTAGGGGCTACGGGACTCGGTGATAATGCCAACGGCCAGTAATTGTTGTATGTGCCGCCGCACATCGTCAATGTCTGCAGGGGCTAGTCTCCTTGACCTTTCCCTGAAGGGTCTGGAGTCATGCAGGCGTATGTGGTGTTCAACACCATTTGCACGACCAACATCCCACTCATGTAGTGAGAAAACATTCCGCCTCTCAGCCAACTGCTGCTGAAGCCGACTCTTCCACTCTTCAGGGATGGGAGAATCCCCGAAATTGAAGAGACTTGGGTCTATGGTTTCAGTTGTGAGGTCAGAAGGCTGGACGGGGGTAACAGTATCCACAGTAAACATCTCCGCAATGACTGTCCCAACTGGAATGGAAGTTGTCTTTTTGGACTCATTCTGAATGAGCACAGTGAAACTGTTGTTGTCTACATCAGCGTCGGAGAGGACACCAGGCTGCACAAGCAGACCGGCAGGGAGTAACTGTGCAGTGGGTGCATCAATCAGTATGAGGTCTTTGGACGGGACACTTTGTCTTTCTACTTTGCAGATGGCATAGTACTTAGCACCTGGAGCAATGGAGAGTAAACCGGGTCCTTTCCACTTTATCTGTCCTAAGACTTCATTTTTTGCTGTCTGTTCCTGTGCTCTAACAGGGGCATACACAGACTGAATCCTCATGGAGTGAACAGTGTTATTGTCACCTTTTGTCTTCACCAGTTCCCATAGGCGGCGGAACAGAGACGTGTTGGTTCCAACCAGCACAGGGGTTTGTTGTTGGTTTCTTGGCTCAGGACAAATTAAGGCGAGCACTTCTACTCGTCCTGACACACCAGTGATCTCCTCTGCAAACTCCATCTCAACAACAACGTATCCTTTGTAAGGATACTCTGCGTCCGCAAGGCCCCAGAGTCCAAGGCCAGAGAGGGGTTTTATCAAGACATCAGGTAAGTGTTTGTTGTACCAGCTTTCAAAAATAATAGTT
Organism: Urophycis tenuis; assembly: GCA_036785325.1. Lineage (NCBI taxonomy): Eukaryota > Metazoa > Chordata > Actinopteri > Gadiformes > Phycidae > Urophycis > Urophycis tenuis. The sequence goes on from JAXIVH010000641.1 coordinate 29,610, forward strand.
ACATTGGACCCACTATCGATGAGAGCTTTGCAGACCACATCATTAACTTTGATTGTGTGAATGAATGATGGACCTACAAGACCATCAGGTAAGTCAGTGTTGTTCTCTGGGACTTCAACTATGTTGGTCCTGGCTACACACTGTTCTTCAGCTGTGGGCTTTGGGTTTTCTTTGCTGGGGAAAGGGGAAACTCGCACCAAGCGTATGAGCTTTCTGATAACTTTCTGAAGATTCTCAGGGGCAGTACATCTGGTGGCTATGTGGCCATTTTCCCCACACCGATAACAGAAAAACTCATCACTGTCTTTGGGAGGGGGGATTCTGGAATGAGCGGGCTTGTGACCTGGAACTGCTTTGTATCGGTGGGGCTGTTGTGTGGGTTCTCTTTGGGGCTCTGATGTGTATTTTACTGCCATTACACTCATTTTGTTTTCTAGGGCTTTCACTTGTTTTCTCAATGAGTGCAGTTCACTCGGTGACTCATTTGGCTGTTTTGGTTTCTCTTTATGGCCTTTAAAGGACTCATCAGATGGTTGCTGAGGTTGTAGGTTGCTCCTCTGCTCTAACTGCGCCCTCAATTCTTGGATCTGAGCTTGCAGTTCACTCCTGGAGATTGATTCAGGTTCTTTCTCCTTTTCAGCTTGGACAGTGCGTACACGCTGAGGATGCAGGTGTGACACTTGGCTTTGTCTGGCTGACTGGCGACCTTCCTCTTCCATCATTTCTCTTAACAGGTTCAAGAATGTAGGGGGGTTACTGCTCCGCTCCCTAATTTTCAACTGAAGCAACATGAGTTCAGAGGTGGACCCTCTAAGGAGCTGCTCTAAACGAGCGCTGTTGGCAGCGCTGACAGATAAACCACCTCCTTGCACTACTTTGACAAGGGATCTCTCTACTCTTCGTAGGAACTCAGACAGACGCTCACCAGACTGTTGGTGGAGGGCTCTGAAAGACAGATATAGTTCTTCTGGGGACTCTACTGTACCAAAAATGCTCTCTATAGCCCCTATGTACTCACGTGGGCTAGCATCAGGTTGAGTCAAACGCACAGCTTGAATGATTTCAAACGCGGGCCCTTTGAGGCTTTCGAGGATCCGACGTCTTTTCTCTTTGTCTGAGCAGTCGCCTTCCTCTACTAAGAGTGTAGCTTGCTCCAGCCAGTTGTCTAAGGACTCTTCTCCTGCGGGAGTCGGACTGATCCCGGACAATGTCCGCAGACGTCTGTATGGGTGGCTGTCAGGGTGTTTGTTTGTTCTGCTCATAACATCACCGACTGCACGGATGATGTCCTCAGGGTTGCTGTTACCCTCTTTAGTGGGGGAACATAGACCTTGGATGTCCTCCAGGGTTCTCCCTTCACTTCGTAAAAAGGTAAACAATTTGTCTTCAAAGTTATCAAGCTGAGGCTCTGTGTAGTAGACAATTTTCCAACCACTTCCTTCATCGATAGGCATTATCTCAGGTGGGATTTTAGAGGGGTCGATCTCTTCACGACACTCACATAACACCATCAACGATTGTTGTTGAGGGTGAAACATTTTGCCTCTAACTGTAACTTTTCCCAAAGCTTTAATGGTCTCTGCTGTGTCTTCAATGTCTCCTCTTGAAAGACCTTCAGGCACTCCATGTAACAGGAGGGCATGCTTTAGATCTACAGATTCTCCTATGCACCAATTAATTAGCTCACGTTGTGATGGACTGCTTGTTGGGACTGCCATTTTTTTTTAATTACTTTTCTTTCTCCTAACACGTTACGTTTAAATAAATACTCTAAAGTTGTGGGGTCAAGTTACTTTTGATTGTCTTATGTTAAATTATCCCAGCGGTGCCTCCATTTTATGTAACCCAGGTCCCATGTAGTTAAAAGATAAAGCTAAAGTGGTTAATACGATGAGACTGGGCCTGGGCTCGTTGTAGGAAAAACTACAACTTTTGTTATGTTACTTTAAGAGTGTACCTTTAATAAGGTTTGTTATTTTAATAATGACCACCACAACTGTTCTTTAAATTCAATGAACCCCTCAAAGGCATTTATTCATAATAAAATAAATGTCTTTTTTGAATATGAAATAAAATAATGAAATAGCACTGAAATTACTCAATTGTAAATAAAATATCTTCAAAATAAAATTCAGTTTCTTTTTGTTTCACACTTTCTAATTAATGACATTCAATACTTTTCAAAACAGTAGGTTTAAATTTACATGCAAACCACTCAAAACTAAATGTTATCTGTGGGCCCACACACTCATACGAAACACTTTGGAATAGGATTTGAAACCCGTTGCAGGCCTGTGTACGAAGCTCGTGTGCGTTGTGGCCTAAAAACTGTAGTGGCCGTTTCACTCAGGGCTGAGTACAAATAAAAAGCACGTGCAGGGTAATGTTAAATACTCACGAATCCGATTCAAGGGTAAATTAGTAGGGGTAGAATGGGAATGGGGGTCTCACGAGGACAATGGCACAGTCAATCCAACACACACGTGGGCAATGGCGCGGCGAAGTCGCACAGCAGGACAGGACACGTCCGAACACGGACGAACAACAGGACCATCGGTTGGAAAACCCGGTCTCCCTCTCTCCAACGTTCGTCTCCTTAAAACATATCATTCCCGAAATGAGCCATAACATCAAACACTATCTCATTTCGACATAATATTAGCTTGCTTTAGCTTCAGAAATATCTTATTGCTACAGCTACGATATACAGGCACATTAACACTGAAATGCTACCACTAATTAGCACATCGCTAACCATGTTACACATCCAGGTTCGCATAACTATAACGATTAGATATAGCACAAAATACAGGCATACAGATTTTATTCACCTCTGGCAGTTCACACAAAAGTTAATATCAGGACCACGAGTAGTCGACCTCTACGATAAAACTTAGATGTTCCCCACACCACGATGCCTCCTTTCTTAGCTCTCGGTCGACAACGTGTTTTCTTGTCTTGCGTGCTCAATACCTCCCAACACTACCTGCGCCACCAATCCCGCCCCTTTTTCAGATGCTTTACTTTGATTGGCTTGCGACTATTACTCCAACCAAAAGCAAACAGGAATAAAATGATTGACAGGTAACAGGTTAGATTGCCCATGTAACACAGCTTCTTCCTCTCTTCTAGGCTCTCTGATTAGATATTTTAACCAACTTAATGAACTAAAAAGACTTATGAATTTATCTCTTAATTGTGAACAGTCCTATTTATTTAACGTTACCTATTATATTTATGCTTTTAACCAGCACACATTTTAACCATTTTAAATATTATGAACTCTATTTATTTATTAACTTTGTATATATAGCATGTTATTATACGGTTAGGTTATTTTTATGCTCTGTAAGCTTATATGATTTTTATACAGGGCTACATGAGTATTGGAGCAGAAGTGAACAAATGTTTTAACATACTAAAAGCTCTGCAGATCCTTACAGGGGGAAGAGGAGGCCAGTCTAGGACAGTGACTGACCTTGGTAGCGTCCATCTGGATTCTCTCCTGCTTGACGACAAAGCAAAGACAGAAGCCTCTGGAGAACAAATCACACATACTGAACCTGTGTCTTTTTAGACTTGGAAAAGAGGATATAAAAGGGGCATTTAGCAGACGCTTTTGTCCAAAGCGACTTACAATCAGTACATTTTTGTGGGGTCGACATGTGGACACTTGGAGGAGGGGGGATCGAACTGCCGACCCTATGGTTAGTGGACGACACGCTCTGTCCACCCGCTCTATCCACTGAGCTACTGCCGCCATATAATCAAGATACAAATAAACAGGTATTGACCGGGTCCCTGAGGATGACCTGAAAGACTTTAGGGTCATTTGTGAGGCCGGAAGGCATTACCAGTTACTCGTAGTGTCCCCGGGGAGTGTCAAAGTCAGCTTTTCACTCATCACTCATTATATGCATTCCTATGGTCAAGCTTGGAAAAGAAAGGCAAGGCACCATGCTTGGACAACACTCTCAAGCCCTTGACGCTCTCACCAAATTGTTGAAATTTCTTTGCCAAACCTGTGCCAATCAAGATGTCCATCTGGGGAGACAAGAACAATTTCAGACAATTTAAAATAATGTTTGGTGGCTATCACTGACCTACTACAACCATCTATGCCTCAGGTACCATCACTTACTCCCAGCCCTGCCATTAGCCCCACTCATTTGATTTATTTGGTTTGTGAGCTGCTGGTCCTGTGCCCAAGCAGTGTGACGGGGATCATCCAATCGTCTGATCCTTCAGGGCCTGCTTGGACATCTTAAGGGAGGCCGCTGTTTGGGAGAGACAGTCGGCGATTTGTTTTGCAGGTGCCGATTTGACTACAGATGTGTAAGGCTTTCGACCATCCCATCCAAGGCAGGGATGCATCCTCACGTTTTTTGTCTCTCTGCCAGGATTCACGCAGCATGTCCTCCCTCGACATTGAGTTCTGAACACGATCCCGATCGGTCCCAATGCCCACTTGGGCTCGGTTTCCTTTGCCGGCAGAAGGTTAGTTCCTGTAGCAACTTTTGTCATTCACATTGTCTGTTATCAGCACCTGCACACCCTATCTCTTACTCCTTGCACCTGCCTGAGTCTTTTGACTTATCCTCTGTTATGTAAGATTACCTTGACCTCACTCCTGTTTTCAGTTAGCGCTCCTTGCCCCTGCCAACTCACCGTCCTTATGACTGCCCCATTGACCTCCTCCCTGGGGCCTCTCTTCCCAGTGAGGGAGACTATGAAGAAATTTGTCCTGCATCCATCCAGGAATTTTCTTTGTCGGGAAAAAGGATGTTTGTTACAGCCCCACATAGATCGTTGTGATCTAAACAATATATCTGTGAAGAATACGTACCCTCTGCCACTTATCAGTTCGCATTTCGCCATCCTCCATGGAGCTACCATTTTTTTGAAACTGGACCTGACTACCACCTCATCTGGATCCACAAGGGTGATGAGTGGAAGACAGTGTTCAACACTCCCCTTTGACAATTTAAATATCTAGGGATGCCTTTTGGTTAACCAATGTCAATTTGTTTGTTTACATTGATGACATTTAAATTTTTTCACAATCCCCCTCGGAACAGAAATTTCACGTTTGGCAGGTTCTTCAATGCCTGTTGGAGAGGAAACTAAGTGTAACTAACACAGTGTAGCTCTCCTGGGGTACATTATTGCCCCCGGTTAAGTTCAGATGGATCCTGCCAAAGGTTTCTGGTATTGCAGAATGGCCAACACCGTCAAACCTAAAACAACTGTGTTTTCTTGGGTTTGCTAATTTCTATTGCAGATTCAACTTGATGTACAGTATCATTTCTGCCCTGCTGACTTCCACATCTACTCCCTAAAATTTGATTTCCGCCCTAATCCTCATCCAACACAGTTTATTGTGGAAGTGGATGCTTCAGACACTGGGGTGGGGGCCGTTCTCTCTCAGTGCTCGTGAAAGAAATGATGACAGCAATGATTGACAATCAGGAGTTGTACACCATCAAGACAGCTATTTTACCCTGACTTTCAGCCCTGGCTCCCAGAACGTCAAGCCTGATGCCATGGCGCGGTTGTACACTGTCAAGGAGTCACAGGTCAGATGAGCCCAGAGACACCAGCCGGACCCTGGTAATGGTCCCCCCAATTGCCTGTTTGTTCCTAATTCTGTTCGCTCCAAGGTTATCGAGTGGGCTTATACCGCACAACTCACCTGTCATCCTGGAACCATCACCATCATCATTTATCAGACATCACTCCAGTTTACTGTTCTCTGCCCATCACTACTCATCCATGGTCTTATAGCGCCCTGGATTTTTAAAATCAGATAGTAAGATGCTGTCTATCAGATAGATATGGCAACCATTCTCACAATAATTATTGTTTTTCCAAAGCAGCAAATGTGTTTGCTTTGCCTAAACATCTTGCTAGGGAGACTACCGACCGAATGGTGGACTGTGTGTTCCGCCTTCATGGCATCCCATTTGACATCCAACCAAAGCCCTCAGTTCATCTCCAAGGTCTGACAGGGATTCTGTAAGGATGTCATGATTAATTTGTCCTCAGGTTAACATCCACAGACCAATGGTCAAGTGAGCAGGCTAACCAAGAAATGGAGGCTGCTCTCCAGTTCATCATATTGACAAATCTGCCCACCTTGAGTTCACAGCCGTCAGGAGTGGAGTATAAATCCCTCATCAATTCCTCCTCTGGTTAGATTCCTCCTCTGGTTCAATTCCTCCCATTACTCTTTTCACTGGGACACCAGCCCCCCTTATTTTTTGCACAGTGGGAGGTTTCATCCATTCAGGCCCACATGTGGCACTGCCAGAGGACCTGGAAACATGCTCGTACCGCACTGATCCATACATGCACTGCACACACTCAACTATTTCCAAAAGTGGACCAGGTGGTAACCATAGAGGAGGAGGAGGCTCTCCACTTCCACCTAGCCTAGGTCAGTCTCGCTCTCCTCTGTGGTCTATGTGTGGCACTTTAATCACTCTTTGTAATTTGCAATTTGATTGCTCTTTGTAACTTGGCACTTAGTCAGAGATGTTGTATACTAGCAATGGTTAATCTAGCAATTGAAATGCTTGAAACTTGTTCTGGTGACTTTCTTACTGTATTAGCAGCAAAGAAATGTTTCACCTTCTAGTTATGACAAATGTACACTTTGTAAGTCGCTTTGGATAAAAGCGTCTGCTTAATGTCCTAAATGTAAATGTAAAATTTACATTTACATATATACATACATATTTACATACATACAATTTGTGTGCGTGCTCCAGTGTCCAACTATGAAGGTCATTATCCACGTCATCTGTTCAGTCTACCGGCTGCTCATTGCCACATTCTTTTCTTTATTTAAACCCTGGCTTCCCATCCACTCATCGCCAGATAGTTTGTTGTCATTAAACATCAGTTAATCTCTCAGCCTAGTATTATAGTTTTTCTTTGAAGTTAATCCTCACTAAATTTTGACTCATCTCTAGTCCATCGTCATGTGTCATGCGTCTCTATGTCATGCATTTGGGTTATAAGCTTGTGCCGTAGCACAGGGGCGTAGTGTCTTGTCCTTCATCCCCATGAAGAAGAACCCAGCCCCACTGCTGGAGCCAGCAGGAGGCGAGGATGGGCAGATGATGCCTGAAGCCAATGACTCATTGACAAACCATTGCTTTGGTTTCAGGGGAGGACAGGGAGAAGGTACAACCTCTGGGTGGAGATGTGCCAGGCAGGTGGTTTATGGTGCAGTTGTGAGGTCAATGGGGGGGAGGAGGAGGTGCAAGCTTTATATCCTTGTACTTGGGGTAACCCCTGACAGAAGAAGAAAGAAGAGCAGTTAAAGGTTGTGACAGGCAGGGCAGATCTAAGGCTTGCAGCCTGACACCAAGAGCTCCATTGTGAAATAACACCTGAAGGCCAGCCCATGTGAGGATTGTGAAGGTTAAGCCAGGGATAACCCACATTTACTTGGAGCACTAACCATTAAGTGGAATGAAAGGTTTTCTTGCTGAACACCTGACATGCCCATGATCTGGGCCAGTATATAAATTACACTGATTAGGGTTATTCAATTCAGGTGTGGAGATGGCCGAGGAAGCAGAGTTGACAGACATCTTGGGTGAAACACACGGCAAAAGTGTACAGCAAGACTGTACCGCCTTGCTCAACATTAGAAAGGAGAACATTTTCACTTTAACTTTTTTTGGGGGGGTGAATGAGTAGGCTATTTGCCTCAAGACACAGATGTAGACTATGTGTGGGAAGGAGCCTCTATGTAAATAATTAATGTTAACGTATTGGCTTATGTATATTTTAAAGAATTCAGGCTACTATTCAGCATAGCAGGTTTCTTTCCCCCGGTGGTTCCAGCAGTGTAATTTATACCTATGGTTTTGGCTTTAGACGATAAAGTGATGAGAAGCAATCATGGTGGTAGCGAGCCACCAGCCTCCCTCCTGCCGTGTGTTTTGATTCGAGATGCTCCTCTACGAGTGGAACCACCCTCTGGGTGGAGGCGGCTGCCGCCAAACCCAGAGATGGAAATCTCCCCCGCAGACTTCAATTAATCTCCAAAACACCAATAATTAATAACTTTTATACACCGTCATTCTTTTTGAGTTGGGGATCTTTTCTTGGGAGATAATTTTCTTGAGAGATAATTAGCAGGAATATTAAATAATCAAAGTTGAAGGCCACATCTGTATTAAAGATGTTTCGTTGCTGATAGGGAGAGGGTCTTAAAACCAGCTCTGTGCTGCACAAACCATAGCCTAACACACACTCTGTGGACCACCCCAGCAGGGAAGAAATGCCACTTTCACACATGCACTGCAACCCTGAACTCATCCAGACATTACCGGGTGGAGCTGTATGCAAGAATACAAATCAGTCCAAATCAGTAGGACTGGATAGATTTTCCCTTCAAGCAAAGTCTGTGAGATGTCTGATTGAGCCCGTGTCTGAATAGAGCAGGTCATTGTCTGGAGAGTTCACAAGAGTTCACAATGACTACATCCTGTTCTGCATACTCCAGAAGGGAAGGTGGCGGTAAATGCAAAGACGAAGAAGAATTCACAGCGAGCGTTAAAGACGTTTCGGCCTCGAAACAACTTGTACAAATACAGGTCGTTTTGATACCAACAAAAAGCTGCTGCTAGTCTGCTAGTCTGGAAGTCTTCCGCAGCAGCAGACGTTTTGCATCATATCCTACCAGCTCAAAGCCCTGCCCAAGCATCAGCCCTCGCCTGAACCAAACCTGCCGTTTCCAGACAGTGCATCTGACAGGAATCTCTTGTGTGCTACATGTACTACATGTGTCCCTTCTCTCTTGACATTTTTCAGAATGTGTATGTGAAAACTCCTCATACACACACACACACACACACACACACACACACACACACACACACACACACCTACGCACACACACACACAAACACACACACACACACACACACACACACACACACACACACCTGCGCACACACACACTGCATAATTATAAATGTATTCCAAGTTACAAGTTACAGACATAAACTCCATTTAACCATTCAAAACTAAAATAGATGGACCATAATGAATCTCTAGTGTTGTGCCCCTTGTAGATGTCAGCTACACATTCTAATTGCAATAAATGTCCCAATTTACCTTTCCAGTGGAACCCGGCTCAACTATTGCATGTACATGCAGTATGTTAGCTAACCTTATATACTTGATACATCTATCATATTTATCACAATTAGCTGTTTGTTCCTACTGTTACACACACACACACACACACACACACACACACACACACACACACACACACACACACACACACACACACACACACAGACACATCACACACACACACACACACACACACACACACACACACAGACACATCACACACACACACACACACACACACACACACACACACACACACACACACACACACACACACACACACATACACACACACACACACGCACACACACACACAAACACACAGACATATCACACACTATTGGAAGCACACATCACACACACAGGTAAAAGTGCCACGGGCCAAAAAATAAAAACAAGATTACAGGGTCCCTGTAGACGACACCTGCCAATATCTCTTATGCCTCAAGGCAAGTAGTGAGTGACTAATGTCCCCCCCCACCCCCCCCCCCCCCCCCACACACACACACACACACACACACATACACACACACATACACACAAAACCACAGCGATTTGTTATGCATAGATTTCATACGTCCCATCCAAAAAACATTATTTTGAATTCTCTTTTTAATTTCCAAGTTCTTCTTCCCCGCCACAGACCCTCCCTGTGCCTTCTTGATGTGTCACAAAGACCCACCGGATGGTCTCCCCATGCTGACACTGTTTGTAGACCACCCATTCAGTTCCATGTGATGGCACAACCTGGTAAGTTATTTGGTAGCAATTCATCGAGTGTTATTTCTTAGAAATGGTATAGCCATCCGTCAGCAATTAGCGAGTGAAATGCGCTGTGAGAATATCTGACCCCCTGAGCCGGTTCCATCTCAAACCGCTCTCCCTTCTGACCAATCAGGGCTTCTCTGGGCTGCTTCCCTCAGGGACTCCATCTCGCCTGTTCACCACGGCTCTTCTCTAGGGTGGTATAACGTAGGGAGGGAGCCAGCAATGGGATGGGATGTTTTGCTGTGCTGCTCTTTTCTGCCCTCTCTCTCTTTACATCTCTCTAAATCTAGTTAGATGTTATGTTGCAAGGATGTTACATATATATTTTGTTGTTTTCCATATGTTGTAAAATGGATGGATATCATGGGGAGCAATGATGAGTCTTCATTTCACATTGTGTCTAATGCTGGCCTGAGCTGCAGAGGGCTTTGAGGGTATGATGGTAGTTTAACCTGTCAAGGATCTAAAGGTCAAAGCTGTTCGCCATTAATAGATTTATTCTGGGGAAGAGACCACCAAGCACAGTACTCGCTATGGCCCCTGTGTGCGTGTGTGTGTGTGTGTGTGTGTGTGTGTGTGTGTGTGTGTGTGTGTGTGTGTGTGTGTGTGTGTGTGAGTCTCATCTGTACGTCACATGCGTTTGGCACTCTGGCTGTGTGGACTCTTCCTGGGCCTGAGATACCGTGATAGATGGTGAGACGATTAACCTCAGCAGCATGAACACACCGGTATATATTCTATTGAATTTCCAGGTTCCCCTCTTTTTCCATCTGTCCCCTCAATTTATGCTTCTTCCTGAATGTTCCCTTGGGATGGATTTGAGTTCATCTGTACTCTACCTCTCCTCTCGCCTCCTCTCCTCGCTACTCCTCTCCTCTCTCCTCACTCCTCATCTCTTCTCTCCTCCTCACCTCTCGTCTCTCCTCCTCTCCTCTCGTCTCTCCTCCTCTCTTCTCTCCTCCTCTCCTCGCTCCTCCTGTCTTGTCTCATCCTTTCTTCTCTCCTCTCATCCTCTCTCCTCTCTCCTCTCATCCTCTCTCCTCTCTCCTCCTCTCCTCTCTCACCCTCTCTTCTCTCCTACTCACCTCGCTCCTCCTCCTCTCTTCTCTCCTACTCCTCCCCTCTTCTCTCCTCTCTCTTCTCTCCACCTCTCTTCTCTCCTCCTCTCCTCGCTCCTCCTCTCTTCTCTCCTCCTTTCTCCTCTCTCCTCCTCTCTCTCTCCTCTGGAATGAAAGCAAACATGAGGCCAGATAAATGAGCCAAAGGAAAAAGGTTAAGGGAAGTGTAGGAAATATGAACAAGGAAGAAAGGAGCGATGAAGGAGAGGAATCTGAGAGACGACAGAGAGAGAGAGAGAGAGAGAGAGAGAGAGAGAGAGAGAGAGAGACAGACAGACAGACAGACAGACAGACAGACAGACAGACAGACAGACAGACAGAGACAGACAGACAGACAGACAGACAGAGAGAGAGAGAGAGACAGACAGACAGACAGACAGACAGACAGACAGACAGACAGACAGACAGACAGACAGACAGACAGAGAGAGAGAGAGAGAGAGAGAGAGAGAGAGAGAGAGAGAGAGAGAGGAAGAGAGATAGAGAAAGAGAGAAAGACAGACAGAGAGAGAGAGTGTGATGTGTTTAGCTCGAGGGAGTTGTTTCATGTTTGTGCGACTGCCCGATGAATGTGTCACCAGTCAGTGATATTGCTGTCTTGGCGAGGGGTCTGCACTGGTTGCAGCTGATGTACAATTTAATTCCCAGGAACAGAGTCTGTAATCTCATCACATTTGTCAGTGTCAAACATTTGCCACAAGTGTAAATACATTACATTTTGTGACTGGATACATCTGTCTGGAATCGGTTTTGTAAAATCATACCCCTTTTGAGAGAATAAGAGCCCCCTATGGCAACTTTGTTTTGTCAAATGTAATTTCATAAACATCGTCTCTGATCAGTGGCACCAGTGTTTTCAATCTCACATAATTACAGTGGAAATCAGAGCTTTGTTGGGAAAGAAAAAAACTGAAATCATCCAAAATATAATCCATTGACAAAAACTAGAACAAGCACTGTGGGAACCACTGGGGAAATTGGGATTTTTAGATTTTCAAATTATGGCGGCACTCATTTTCTATTGGTAAAATATATAGATTCCCATCAAAGGAGATACAACTACCTTTTAATAAAGAACATTGAAACAAAGAATTCTGATTAATCACAACATATACATATCCTTTATTCTATGATTAGATTTAAAATATTCTTATCTTCGAAATCAATGTGGATTGATATGTTTGTATTATTTTGCGAGCCAAAGCTGTCATTAAATAAATTCTGCACTCAGACTCAATTAATTTTTTTTGTTGTAACTTCCACTGATAATAGTCATTCCAGCTTATCGAGGACTTAATGTTTGGCTTTGATTTAGAATGTTCTGGATATCAACACATCAACACATTTGATGCCAATAAACTATAAGATATAACATTGAAGTAGAAAAGAGACATTAGTTGTAGTGTCTTATGAAACAGAAATTAGGCTAAACTATTCTAATCATCATAATCACCCTATGTTTAAGATAAAAAGAAAACCATGGTGATCGAATCAACACCAACTTGTTGGCTGGTACAATGGATATCACATATTAAACGAATCCAAACAAGAACATTGTAGATTTCTAAAATTATAAGTAAAAAAAGTCAGCACAGAGAAAAGCAACAGCCTGTTGTGATGTTGTTGCAGTAACTATTTGCTGCAGTTAGTTAGATTTGGCATGGGATCTTTACCTCATGTCATACACATCCAGGAGTTCTTCTGTTCTTTTTCCTTTGGATCATTTTGCTTGAACTAGTTTGTCTAGCTCTCTGGTGACCAAGTAGATTTAGTTTTAGTTTATTCTCATGTTAGGCATCTAGCAAGCTTTTAACTATAGGAAATCATACCACATGTCCCCCCTATCCCATCTTAATTGACTGCAGTACTATTTTAAGTACTTTGTAATGACTTTGAGAGTTTGGTCAAAATATATTTTTGTAATGTATCTGTCATTCTTGGTAAGTAGTGAATAATTTGATTAGTCTCACAGATGATAATGACAGAGGATACATCCAAATCTCCATGCTAGTATACTGCGTAGTAGCCAGGAGTAGCATGTAGTGTGTCCAAAGTCATGATCATGATGCTAATGATGAATGATGCTTTTATTTTTATCATTGAAATCATATATTACCTGTATTGCATTGTTTGTTTCCATAGCGGTTTGTAGCGTGTTGTCACCAATTACGGCTGTCAGGTTCAATTCTGCGACATATCCAAAAATATTCCTACTATTGGCTTGTGCACAAATAGACCTGCCACCTCCAAAAGTTATCTCCAGACTCCTCCATTGTGGGCTGCATTGTGGGAGGAGTACAGAGGTGTGGTAGGGCGCTTCATCAGATGATCTGGGGAGAACCACCTCCATCTCAACACTGGCAGATATAGATATGGTGTACTGGTGTTCCTGGGAGTTATCAACAAATAATCAACAAACCGGACTGACAGACAACACGGAGGTCTTCTCTCAGAATACAGCAGCATACCTGATCCTTTGGAGGACACTCAGACCCTTCATTGTTTGCAGCAACAGTGTGCTCTACCACTGTGGGAGCACACTGGTCTTTGCTTTGGCATGCTGGGGAGGAGGCATCAGGGCGAGACCTAGAGACTAACCTAAGGGCCAGCTCTGTTGTTGGACCAAACCTGGACAGTCTGGAGGCAGCGGTGAAGAAGGAGATGAGGGACCAAGACCAAACTCTCCCTCCCCCTCCCTCCCCTCTCTGATGAACTGGGATGAATGGGGACCACCTTCAGCCACAGGCTCCTCTCCCAAGGTGCAAGGCCAGGGGTTCCAGGCTGTGCAGCAGCACCTAATCCCTAGTGGTTAACCCCTTTTTGGTGTTTTATTGTACTGCATCTTTTGACTTTACTTGCCATCTCTATTTATTGCCAGTGTTTCATATCATATCTTCAAACAGTACATGCTGTCGCTTGGACAATGTAGTATGCAGGTTGGAATGCAGCTAGAGGGTTGGGCATGGCGCTGTGTGAGTTGGCTGAATACGGCGGATGGTTTAATGAGGATGAGTCATTTGGCTCGAAGGATCCAGCAGATTTATTCTTAAATACATGTCACATGTATTCATTCAGTCACTCCGAATAACAGCATGTACCCATTGGACTACATGTAATACCATGAGCCTGATAGCCATCTACTACCCCATAATGGTACACTGACCAGAATATAGGCACCAGTCTATGGGAGCCAGCACGCTTATGCGCACTGGGGAGGAGGTAACAGGAGGAGGTATCAGGAGGAGGTATCAGGAGGAGATATCAGAAGGAGGTATCAGGAGGATTTATCAGGAGGATGTAACAGGAGGAGGTATCAGGAGGAGGTATCAGGAGGAGGTATCAGGAGGAGGTATCAGGAGGAGATATCAGAAGGAGGTATCAGGAGGATTTATCAGGAGGATGTAACAGGAGGAGGTATCAGGAGGATTTATCAGGAGGAGGTATCAGGAGGAGGTATCAGGAGGATTTATCAGGAGGAGGTATCAGGAGGATTTATCAGGAGGAGGTATCAGGAGGAGGAAGGGGTGAAAGTAGTTTTTTTTCCTTGCTGGTACTATATTGACCCATAGTGCACACACCGAAAATACACTTAATTATTTACTACTTCACTAGGATTTCTTATCACTCTAGTACTTTTTATCACACTAGTATATCACTCTTTCACCCCCCTGTATCAGGTTTTGATTACAAATAAATTGCAAACACATCATTTCAACAACACAATCATTTTAAGAACTTTTGAAAGACAGTTGAAACATTTTAAAACTATCTTGGCATTTCATTTTGGACATTGGACACATAACAGTGGACCAGAACAGAAAAGTGAAAGTTTAGGTAAGACACTTAAAATAAATTCCAAAGAGGCTTGAAGTCGCGGTCCTCATCTGTTGGACGACGATCACGCGCGCTATCTCGCTCATTGTCTGTCGAGTGAAACACTGCACGGAAGGTTCACACACATTTCAGACACAGTTCACAACGCGTTATATGCAATGTATTTTGGGGAAAACGTGTTGCTTCTGGTAACCTGATGTTATCAGGTGTGTTGTCAGGCTGAAAGTGCAATTCCTTTCAGAGACAGTATATTTTTCTTTCCGGTACGGCGTACCCCCTCCACATCTTTTAGTGGTACACCGTACCGGCCTGTACCGGCTTACTTTCACCCCTGGGAGGAGGTATCAGGAGGAGGTCACAGGAGGAGGTATCAGGAGGAGGTAACAGGAGAAGGTATGAGGAGGAGGTATCAGGAGGAGGTATCAGGAGGAGGTAACAGGAGGAGGTATCAGGAGGAGGTATCAGGAGGAGGTAACAGGAGAAGGTATGAGGAGGAGTTATCAGGAGGAGGCA
>JAXIVH010000641.1:52500-60198 GCA_036785325.1 Urophycis tenuis
CTTCTTGCAGTGGTACTTGCTTGTAGCTTGGACCCTTTTGATTGGCTAAAAGTGCAGTAAAAATGTGTACTATTTTGTCATCTTGAGGCTGATTCATAGAAAGCCAACCTAAATGTACCAGCTCACCCACGATTTATGCCCCAAGAATATTAGTCGCAAACAAATAGGCAGGTTAGCTCTGAACAACACTTTTGGCCTGCCAATCAGTGAATCCCTCGCCTTGTGAGACTATCCTTATCTTGTAAGTTCAAATTCAGTTTCTATTCAGTTTGTCTACAGATCAGCCTGGCCTCACGCCCCTCTTCAGAAGGTGATGGGTCCAGTCAGTGTTAGGGGAGGAGGCTCAGCTCATGACAGACATGGAGTCAGTCATGACAGTCTGCAAATTTGGCGCCACTGGTGGAAAGCGTATTAATCGTTTTATCCGAGATGGAGCGAATGGCGTTGTTAGAAGATGAACTGAGGCTTTTATCAGAGGATAATATGATTTTGATTCACTTGAACTGGGTTCGACAAGATTAAAGAGAGAGCAAGACCGTCACTTAGTGATTGGTTGGAATTTTTTTAACAGCTTAAGGCTGTGCCCATATGCAGAAATCAATTTCTGCCCAGCCAAGGCTAGAATGATATTCATTATGCAACACAAACTCGAATATCTGGCTGGTCTCACAGGGCCAGCAATGGTGTGATGATGACGATGACCTCAATGGGTCATTTTTGAGATGGCTTAATAATGCCTTGATAACAAATATAATAAAATCCATGTTGCATTAGCTTTTCTGTTTTTTAACTTCAATGATAGCAGCAGTAACGCTTGCTAATGGTGTTTACTTTTGAAACGCGGTACTTCAACACACGTCATGGTAACTGTTGGTGGGACTGGCTGAAGCTGAACCAATAGCCTGCAAGGTACGGTGGGACTGGCTGAAGGTGAACCAATAGGCTGCAAGGTACGGTGGGACTGGCTGAATGTGAACCAATAGGCTGCAAGGTGCGGTGGGGGTGAGTCCACCACAGAGGGCCCCTCCACAGCTAATGAGCCAAGCTAGCCTCGCAGTGCAAGGCTGTCAGAACAAGTTACAAACATCAGAACCTGAACATGCATCGTAAAATGGTACGGCTTAGAATTGCCAATATCTTGCATAATTATGCTCATATCATATGGTTATACATACGCTGTAGGAAGCTATGGGAAGGACTTGACAATAAATGGCCAATTATACCAATTTTTGATGGGGGAATGAATGACTAGTTGATGCAGGGTGAATATGACATACATATTAACACCCGTGTATGTCAAACATGAAAGAGGAGAGTCACACGATGAATCTACCAGTTAGGGAACAGAGCATATGAATGCTGATGATACTTATGAAAAAGCTTACAGCAATCAAGGGGAGGAATAACGGCCCACTGTGTGCTATAGACCTAATTGAACAGGTTCAGTTGACTTGCCTGTGATTGGTTTAAACAAGCAGCTGCTGATTAGTTGATTGTTACCTTTTCTTGAAGGTAGGTACCAATGAATTTATTCCTATGTAACCATAGGAAGAAGTTCCTTCAATGGCTTCACTGTCTAGGCTGGGCTATAGACATTGGTGTAAGCACTGAACATTGGTATGTCGCAATATATCAGCTTGACCCCTCCAGCTGGCATTCAACAACCTGATGTCCCAACTCTGCAGCATACCTCCAACCCAATGGCCCTTCTCAGTGGGACTTAGTGGAAGATCACCGCCGCCTTCTGGAACCTGCTTGGCTCATCATGGTGTAGGGTTTGGTCTTTATCTCCTGTCCACACCTGTCACCTGTGGCTGCTGCTCATCCGTGTGTGTTTTCTGAGTTTGAATGTGTTTTAACATCCGTAGATTCTCTTCTTTTCCCCCCTGAATCTTAGATTAGTTTTTGTAGCGCTGTACCTGTGCCTTGGGCTCTGGCATCCTGCCCACCTGTCACTACCTGGGTCTACCTCTCCACCACTTGGGCCCCAAATCCATTTGGACTATTGGCTATGGTTTTTTACTCTATGATTTGGAGGACGAAATGAATGCCAGATTACACTGCTAGGCTAGGTTTACTCTGCTCCCTCACCCAAACCAATAAAATCATGCTTCTATGCTTCTGCAATATCCACCAAGTAAGCAAAGAAATACATCCATGGTTTATGATATTATCACTTTATAATAATTCCTCGAAAAAAATAGAAACCTAAAAACTAGAATCACTGAGCATGCACGATGGTGCCATAATGCTCAGCGAAATTTAAAACATGGATCGGATTTCTCTGTCTCACCGAACTTCCTGAAATATGCACCTACTAGCACCAACCAGCTCCCTACTACCAAACTTGTCCATTTAATAAACATTCCCTTTAACATGCACACTGCTCGATGACATACAGTTAATGACAGAATCCAATACAGATATTCTCTGTCACTGAGACCTGGCGTCAAGTGGTGTCTTATTTTGTTTTAATGAGCTCTGTCTGGCTATATCCAGAAAGTGAGAAACTGTGGATGGACAGAGACTGTCTGAATCTCTCCCTACTATCACTTCCTACAGCAAGCTCCTTTGAACATCTGGCCTTTGATCCTTTGCATTTGGCCTTTCCACCCTTCTTAAACCATCTCCTAATTCCTCAGTAGCCACTGAGGCTCAGTGTGAAAGGTTCATCTTCTTTTTCAAAATGAAAATCAATGACATCAGACGCAACTTATGCTCTTCTAGTACTTAACTCAACCTCAGCAACACCCCTCATCTCCCCTCCCCCACCTGCCTTCTCTGACACAACCCTGATTGGCATCACAGACCTTGTATAAAAGATTCAACCCACTACATGTGTACTTGACCCCATTCTCTCTGCACTGCTTAATTCTAGACTCCCTACATTTGTCCCCTTATAACACAATCACAGTAACCAGCTCCCTCACCCTGGTACAGTTCCATCTGCCTTCAAGACGGCGGCCATCAGCCCCCATCTCAAGAAACAAAACCTCTACCCCAATGTCGGATCAAACGTCCAGACCTTATCAAACTGGAGTCTTAGAGAAGGGAGTTGCATCACAGCTCCAGCTCCACATATGAGACTTTTGAACCATGCTTCAGGCCAGGACACGTCACTGAGTCTGCTCTGGTCAGGAAGGACGACCTCCAGATTGGTTCCCGCAGCGTCCTGACCCTCCTGGATTTAATTGCAGCATTGCTACCACACAGTTGACTAAACCATTCTCCTCCATCACCTTCAGGGCGCTCTTGGTCTCAAATACACCCTGATATGGTTCCAGTCCTACCTCACTGACCCAGTCGACTGTGTCACAATGTGGGTGTTGAGCTCTGGATTCCACCTGGTCACCTGCATCCTCCCTCAAGGCTCAGTCCTAGGTCTCATTGTCTTCTTTGTATATCTTCACCCTCTTGGCCATATATCCATCACCCAAACATCTCTTTCCATACCAATGCTGATGATACCCAGTTATAGGTATCCCAAACCTACCTTCCACCTGCACCTGCCTAAATGCTTGGATGACAACTTTATCCCACTAAAGAGCTGCAAAAAAAATTAAACAATCCTCCTGTTTGGTATTCCTCATCAAACCCTTGGTAATACTACAACCTCCCTCACCTTCGCTGCAATCCCTATCACCCTGTCATCTGTTGTTACAAACCTCGCCATTCAGTTAGATACCTCTCTGTTTTTTGAGAACCACATCATTAAATATCCTTCCAACATTCCCTCAATAGCTTCAATGTCAACACTGTTCTGAGCGCAGCTGATAAGCCGAGGAGCTCATTCATGCATTTATCTCCTCGAGGTCGGATTACTGAAACGGTACCCTGGTCGGCCTTCCATAAACATCACATTGACAACATTGACTACAAAATAGCCCTGCTCACCTTCAAGACTGTCCACCAAGATGCCCCTCCTACCAAAAAAGGCCTCATACAACTCCACAAATCTCCCCGGTCCATCAAATCTTCAAGCTGCAAACTGTTCCAAGCACCAACCTGAAGTCTATGGACACCATAGCTGTGCAGCTGCTCCCCCGAATCTGGAGTCCCTTCCAAACCACCTGAGAGAGTTCCAAACCCTCCCCACGTTCAAGGCTTGACTCAAAACCCATATTTACCATTTTTCTATTCATCTACATATAAACAGTATACATATATGTATGTGTGTGTGTGTGTGTGTGTGTGTGTGTGTGTGTGTATACATGCATACAAAGATACACATATATGTGTATACTTTTCTTATGTATTTCTTTTAGGCATATTAGGTTTTTATTTTATAGTATCTTTGAGTCCTAATGAAAGCGCTCTACAGGGCCAATTGATTATTGTACGTAGACATTTTTTGCAATTGATGGAGGCTAAACGACTGAACCTGGAGATTTCATTTTAAACATTACATTTTCTAACTAGGAGAATGTAATTCCCTGCGAGGGATTACTTGTGCATAGGAATGCCCGTAATCATTGAGATAAATTTAGCTGAGGTGGGGATCGAACCGCCAACCCTTCGGTAGTGGAACCCACACCCTCCCCACTGAGCTTCATTGTCACAGTGTGCTAATGCAACCATGTGGTTGCAGTCAGTGTGCTCCGCAGAGGAGAGAGACACACAAATTGATTGCAATTTTTTTTTTTTTTTTACCTTTGGGTGAAAAACAGTAGGATTCAAAATGTGTGTGTCTTGACACACACAAGAGTCGTTAAGTTACTAACATCCTCGAACAGAGCAATAATGTGGAGAATGGCATGTTTAACAAAAACAGACAGCAAGGCTAATTATCTAACGTTAAAGTACATGCACTGGCCTCATTCTAGTGTTAATAAAGGAGCCCAAGCATTGCTGTTGCAACTCTCAAGTCTCACTTGGGGAGGAAAATATCAGTGCTGGTTTTTCATTTGGTGGTTTTGTACTTCTTTAGTGCTGAAACTAAACTTCTGTTTGTGTTTGTGTGTGTGTGTGTGTGTGTCTGTGTGTGTGTGTGTGTGTCTGTGTGTGTGTGTGTGTGTGTGTGTGTGTGTGTGTGTGTGTGTGTGTGTGTGTGTGTGTGTGTGTGTGTGTGTGCGTGGGTGTGTGTGTATGTGCATGTGTGTGTGTGTGTGGGTGTGTGTGGGTGTGTGTGGGTGCGTGCATGTGTGTGGGTGTGCGCATGTGTGCGTGTGGGTTTGGGTGTGTGTGCGTGCATGTGTGTGTGTGTGTATGCGCATGCTTGTGTTTGGCTCAGTTGTGTGCCTCCACCACTGTGTGTACATGCGTGTAAATCTTTTTACAATGTAGAGCAGAGCCGGCTGGGTGGAGGAGGAAGGGCTCAGGGAAGATGGGTAAAAGCGTGAAAGTGAGGGTGAAATGAAGAAATAAGAGGCAAGAGTGCTACAGTATATTGGAGGGGCGAAGAGAGGGTGGTTTGTTCAGTCAAGCTTGTTGCAGTGTTATGGACTGATGCACTGAGCACAACAGACACAGCGGCCACTCAGGATGGCCACGCAGCAGTCCAGACACCAAGGGTTTTGTTTGAAGTGTCACAGGAACATTGTCAAAGCAAGATACATAGACTGGATCAGTATCATTCATAAACATATGTAATAATACCATAAAAATACATACATGAAGATGTGAAGAATGAAGAATGTGATAGTGATGTGGTTATTATTATTATTATTATTATTATTATTATTATTATTATTATTATTATTATTATTATTATTATTATTGGTATTAGCATTACTATTAATAATAATAATAATAATAATAATAATAATAATAATAATAATAATAATAATAATTTCCATCCTTTTAACTAATAAAACCTGCCCAGTTCAAATAAGGTCACATCTTGAAGTTGAATTACAACCTGCATAACCTGTATATGTATTGCCGATTTCTGCATTGCATATGCATGTAAAGAGATCTTATGCATGTACAAATCCTACATGTGGTCCCTTTCAGTTCATCCGTTATCATTTCCTCTATGCCTTCATGCCGATTTAGTATATTATTTAGTATATTTACCCTTTAATATACTTTTTGACACAACCCTGAAAGATAGGTGGTAGGTATTCGATACATCACTCAGTCATATGGTATGCTTATGTCAGGTTTTTAGATCCTGTTATATATCACTTTAAAGTTAAGTTTGGATAGATGTTAGGTGTGCGCTTGTTGAAAATATGAAGCCTGTATTTTCTACTCTATATGATATTATTCTATACTAATATTGCATCCCAGCAGTATCTCCTTTTGGCACATGGCGGTGCATCAGAAGACAGAAACAGGATGTTTGTTGGCCAGTAAGAGTAAGGTCACAAACTGTAAACAGAATGGTGGCTGATTTGAGCCTGGTCATTCCGTAGTGTGGTCTACCCTCCAACAGACACACAGACACACACACGCACATTCACTCTCCCAGGCACACACACACACAACACACACACATTCACTCCCCCAGGCACGCACCCACACACACACACACGCACATGCACACACACACACACACACACACACACACACATTCACCCCCCCAGGCACGCACCCACACACACACACACGCACATGCACACACACCACACACACACACACACACACACACACACACACACACACACACACACACACCACACACACACACGCGCTGTGCACACATACACACGCACACCACACTACCTGCAAACCTCCCATGCTGTCAAATCCCTCCACCATCCATCAGCGGTGAAGAGGGCCCAGCCGGAGCCCAGCTGGGTGGGTGACCTGTTCTGCCGCAGGGCCCCAACTGCATAGCATGAGGCTCACTGCTCTGCCAGGTGAAGGGTCTCCTAATCTGTCCCCTGCCTGCATGGGGTAGAGCAGGGACCTTCTCACCGCCTGCATCACCATTAGTTTGTAACTGGCAACAGTGCGCGGTGATGTCACTCACATCCCCCCCATGTCATGGGGGGGATGTGAGGATGGGGGGCCGAGGGGCCAAAGAGAGAGGAGAGCGAGAGGGAGGAGAAAGAGAGAAGGTGTTGGAGATGGCGAGGTGGGAGATAGATGGAGAGAGACAAATGGAACCGGCGGTGGCAGGAAGGAAGCAGCATGCGCTGCCGCAGCTCTTCCATGTCAGTGAGTACAATGAGTAGGTCCACTCAGAGCAGGAGAAGCACGCAGCCCACGGAGGCACGGAGAGGAGAGATGTCCTTGTCGAGGCGCCTTTTGCAACCGCAAAGTAGCTGAAAGGTCACCGTTACCATCTTTCTTTATTGGCCGTTGTAAAGTATGCTCATTTTGCTGTGTTAAAGTGTCAGGCTCCTTGTCAAGCAGCAAGACTTCCATAAATTGCCCGATGCACATACACTGCTGCCTGTCAGCGAAACATTTAGTTTGGGTTTGAATTTGTATCTTATTGTTTGTATTTAATTTGTTCATAAATAATATGTATGTATATATATATATATATATATATATATATATATATATATATATATATATATATATATATATATATATATATATATACACATTATTTATGAACAAATTTAAATACAAAAAATAAGATACAAATTCAAACAGAAACGAAGTGCCATTTTTATTGAGTTTGTGTTTGACTTTGACTTTAAATATGTACATGTATATAGACATTTGTGCTCAGTATTTGAGAGGGCTTGAGTCGTGAATGGACCAGAAGCTCAGAAGTGGAGTGCACACCCTCTACTTGTG
>JAXIVH010000642.1:0-59883 GCA_036785325.1 Urophycis tenuis
CAGTTGTGATTTCGCCGTCCAACCTTTTCCTCCTTTTAGTGATGATGATTTATCATATTTATTATAGAATCTATTATAGTGAGTGTTTTTTTAACACAACCCTGTAATTTCACACTGCAACCCATTAGATTACTCTTGTGTGATTAGTCTTCATCGCAATAACTCAATAGCATGTTATGGTTATGGATGATACATATACATATAGATGGCGATAATATTTTGTTATCACATCAATGACATCCTGAGAACCAGCTTCAAACATGTGGATGACTGCAGATTGAAGAGAACACTGCTACTGTTCATTGGGTGCATAAACAGACCATGGTTCCAGATAGAGCCTCATCAGTCACAATTCTCTGGTTTGTCTGAGGTTGCTAATATGGGAGCACACAAGGTTATAGCTATTCAACTGAAGCTCAACACAAAACACACTGAACCACATACTCTAAATGCACAGCACTCAGCAGCAGTCCCATGGCCACACATATAGCAGGTGTGCATTTCAAATAGGCATGTTGTGAGAAAACCCCAAGAATTAGCACAATATATTCATTAAGCCAAATACGGTGCATGACTCAGCGGAATTGCTCTCAGTGCAATCATTTAAAAGCTGCCATCTGGGAGATGGGAGTTGCCAGCATAGTGAATGTTCTCCTTGCTAAGCTTCGTAGCCAGCATTTTGAATTAGCATGCAGCAACATTCATCAAGTTGACTGCTGTAATTAGGAGGCCTGAAGAGGACACCAAAGCAAGCAGATTGCTAAATGTTTAGGGAAATCCACTTTATACCAATGTCTTATTTATGGACAATTTTGCATATTAAAGTGATTTTCAGATGGTATTAAAAACCAACACATTTTTAATCATAGCCGAGCCCAAGCGCTATGTTTTGAGCACACACCGCTGGTAGATCTCAGGGTGGAGCCTCACAGTAATAACTTTATATTTACTGTGCCTGCAGCACATCTGTTTATTGCCATGCTTCAAGCTACACAAACCCATGAGCTTCGCTAAAGGCTAGCAGCCCCGAGAGTCAACTAAACACTTGCAATCGGCCCGCTATAGTGGCACCGTTGTTTTTGGAGGGGGGGGGGGGACATTTAGCTTGGTATTTGTAGCGCTCACGAAACAACATGCGTCCTGATGGAGTCGTGCGGTTGGGAGTTTAAAGGTTTTTAACTCGGGTCCACACAAACGCTTGGGTCTTTCATCCTGCCGTAGGTCTGGGGAGCACTTGTTTGCCCCGTTCTCTGTGCCGCGGTCACAAGGGAGACACTGTTGTGAGATGACTATGAAGATGATTACTTAAAGCAGTCGCAAGGGATGCAGTGGGGTTTCAGTCGGCTGTTTTATGTTTATGCTCTATTGAGGACACATGAGAATGTATACCGGACACATATTAGCCCCATCTGTAGGCTACACACACACACACACACACACACACACACACACACACACACACACACACACACACACAGAACAACATGAAGCTCTCGGACAAATCATTGCTGAAACAAGAAGGAGGTCAATGGATCCAGAGGACATTAAACATTGATGACATCATGGCCGACATTTAAAGGACTCCTGTAGCCTGTCCGTCGGAGTGCCGTTGCCTCCCTGTGGTCATGTGGTTCACTGCAGCGTGAGTTGCAATGCACTCCGTTCGTCCCTTTAAAACACGCGCAATCACTTATTTAGCACTACATAAGCAATGTGATGTTAACAAGGACATCAATTTGAATGATGTGTACATTTCTTTCGCATATAATAGATTGTTTGGGCGCAGTTTGTCATCAACACTCTCGTTCTTTTTCAGCATGGGCGGATAGACCCTCGCCACCCTAAAGTATGTGGACACCAAGGCAACGTGTTGGATATCAAGTGGAATCCCTTTTTTGAGAACATCATCGCCTCCTGTTCTGAAGACACATCGGTAAGTGACAAATTGTCCACCTTCCGCTCTCCTCGTGTTCGAGGGTGCAAGAGCTATGAAAGCGGGTTGTCCCAGCATGGAAAGCAACCACAACCGTTGTTGCATCATGGTGAAAGTCATGATGTAACAACGGTTGTGGTAAACGCCTGCAAACAGGCTTCGGTCTTTTTTTGGGGGGGGGGGGGGGGGGGCAGAGACAAGCTTGAGTTGAGATGAAATATTCTAGTCAACAGCATAAAGTAACGGTCACTGGCGAAGCGCCACTGTGAAGCAGCTATGTCCTTCATTGAAAGATAAAGCACGGAGTGTAGCTGGAAGGTAAAATTACCTGAGCTGTTGTGAGCCTCGGTGTACCGAGACGAGGAGATCGCAGTGGCCACTTAGAAACCGGATGGGATTTGGAGGAGACGCCATATTTACAAGTTATATTCTTAGTGGGCGCATCCGTATGTTTACTCACATGACCGCATTTTAAACCATAGCCTTGCATTATTTTTGTGTGCTTAGTTGATTCGCGCACCCCCTCCCCAGTTTTCCTCCCGAGTGTAGTCAGTGATGTTGTGGTGTCTGGACAGTGCAGCTCTTGTCGCTGCAGGATTATCTGTTGTACAACACTGATCTCACAGCTCAAATCCACCCTAATCCTAAAGCCACTGGTCACCTTACTTGCATGCGCTGTTTTTGATCACAGCATGTCTAGTATTGTTTAGGAATCAATGTAAAATCAATGAATGTTAGTCTTAGCGCCATAGTCATCTCTGTGAAGTCAGCTATGAGTATGTTTGTGTGGCATGTAAGCATGTCTTGTGTGTGTTTGTGTGTGTGCATATTTACGTACGTGTATGCGTGTGTGTATCCATGTGTTTACATACATATGCATGTTTAAGTACAGTGTACATGCGTGTGTCACACACACATCATACACACTCATACACACACGGTGTGTGTGTATGAGCCTGTTTACATGCATGTGTGGGTGTGTGTTTATGTACACACATGAGTGTGTGTGTGTTTATGTACGTACATGTGTGTTTAGGTACGTGTGTGTTTAGGTACGTGTGTGTGTGTGTGTGTGTGTGTGTGTGCATGTATTGCACTGTCCAGACCCGTGTCACATGACCACTGCCGCCCCTTCAGGTGCGGGTATGGGAGATTCCGGAAGAGGGTCTGCGGCGCAACATGACGGAGGCGGTGCTGGAGCTGTACGGTCACAGCCGGCGCGTGGGCCTGGTGGAGTGGCACCCCACCAGCAGCGGCATCCTCTTCAGCGCCGGCTACGATTACAAGGTGCCCGCCCACCCGCCACATTCACCAGCCCCTCGCGGCACCCTGCGTCCAGGCGGCAGTCAGACCCCAGAGCAGGAGTGACAATAGATTTGATTGATGATCCAAGAGCTTGCATTTCTTTTGATTTCAAGGTTCTTTTTTTTTTTTTTTTTTAAACCTGAATACACCCTATGCTTAGTATATGCCCCCGCAGTCCTACTGCGGGGTCCTACTTATTATCATCAGAGAAATGTGGACCTCCAAACAGATTTCTCAAAAGGTTCTGTGGAGGAGTAGCTATTACCAAGAC
Organism: Urophycis tenuis; assembly: GCA_036785325.1. NCBI lineage: Eukaryota > Metazoa > Chordata > Actinopteri > Gadiformes > Phycidae > Urophycis > Urophycis tenuis. The sequence goes on from JAXIVH010000642.1 coordinate 3,510, forward strand.
ATGGTAATAGCTTTTAAATGACCGTATCATATTGTACATTATATCCCCCCCCCACACACACACACACACACACACACACACACACACACACGCACGCTCACACCTCCACCACCGCAGGTGCTGATCTGGAACCTGGAGATGGGTGAGGCCGTGAAGATGATCGACTGCCACACGGACGTGATCCTGAGCATGTCCTTCAACACGGACGGCAGCCTGCTGGCCACCAGCTGTAAGGACAAGATACTGCGGCTGATGGAGCCGCGCTCCGGCAAGGTCCTGCAGGTGAGGGAGGGTCCTGCAGCCGACGGCGACGCACACACACCTCTTGATTGACAGGCATGACGGCTTGTCCGAGCCAATCGGGGAAGAGATGGACTCTAGACTCTCAAAAAAATCTAAATGGGCTCACACAGAGGCAGGCGCAGTCCGCTGGAAACAGACATACTCATTCTCACAGCGCGTTTCACTCACTGGAGTCACTGAACAGCTGGAGCATGGCTTTGACATTTTAAATAAGAAACTCAAATTACAGCTCTCTAGTCTTAAACTTTAAAATTTAGGGGTGCACTTATTTAGGGGGGGCGTTCAAATCACGAATCCAAACTTCAGACTCGACCCGTCATGTTTTCCTTGTTTTGTTCTCGGTCTGCAGCAAGCCAACTGCAAGAACCACCGCGTGAACCGCGTGGTGTTCCTGGGGAACATGAAGCGGCTGGTGACCACGGGCGTGTCCCGCTGGAACACCCGACAGATCGCCCTCTGGGACCAGGTGAGCGCCGCCGCCGCCGCCACCCCCCCCCCCCCCCCCCCGGGGACTAGAAGGACACACAGTGCCTGCGTGAGGTGCGGTCGGCATGCGTCTGGTATTGACGGCGCGTGTCCGTGGTGTCTCCGTCTCCCTCAGGAGGACCTGTCCATGCCGATGGTGGAGGAGGAAATCGACGGCCTCTCGGGACTGCTGTTCCCGTTCTACGACGCCGACACGCACATGTTATACCTGGCCGGCAAGGTGGGAACGGGAACGCCGTATTCGAAAGGGCGGCGCCTTGTTTACGCCACTGTGTTAACAGTACCAATCGTGCTAATGCAGCCTGAGCCACGGCTGCATAACCCGACCCTCATGCTCTTATTTGTTGTACGTCTTGGCACTTTAATCGCTCTGTGTGATTTGGCACTTTGATCGCTCTTTGTAACTTGGCACTTAGTCAGAGACGTTGTATACTAGCAATTGAAATGCTTGAAACTTGTTCTGGTGACTTTCTTGCTGTATTAGCAGCAAATGTGACAAATGTACTCTTTGTAAGTCGCTTTGGATAAAAGTGTCTGCTAAATGCCCTAAATGTAAATGTAAACAGGGACTCAACACAATCCGTAATCTTTGTATTGTTGTTGTTGTTGTTGTGATGGCGCTGCAGGGGGACGGCAACATCCGTTACTTTGAGATCACCACGGAGAAGCCCTACCTGCAGTACCTGATGGAGTACCGCTCCCCGGCCCCCCAGAAGGGACTCGGTAGGTCGGCTCGGTGCTACCAGACAGCCGGAGCTCCCACCTTGACTGTGACAGGGTCTTTGTTGTGGAGGTTCTGAGCCCGCTGAGCCCCCTGTGGAGCTCGCCAGGAAGCCCCGGAAACATTTCTTGAATGTCAATAAATACAGTTTCACATTTGGCCCCCGTATATGCTTTTATTTATTTTATTTTATTTTCATTATTTTTTGACGTTATCATGCCGTCATGTGTCTTTATGTGCTGTATAATGTGTTTTTAATCGATCTAGATAGATTAGAATCTAGCTAGCTAGGTATTCAGGGGACGGGCCTTATTCACCTGGCGGCCATATTGCCTTGGAATTACAACATCAGTTCTTCCGCCCAGTTAGCAGTTAGACCCAAGATGGCCGCATTGTAAAACAAAAGACCCATTGGCTCCTGATTCCTACCCATTGTGCTGTTAACAGGTGTGATGCCAAAGCACGGTCTGGATGTGGCCGCGTGCGAGGTGTTCCGGTTCTACAAGCTGGTGACCCTCAAGGGCTTGATCGAGCCCATCTCCATGATCGTGCCGAGGAGAGTGAGTCGGAGAGGACTGCGATTTTTCAGAACCGACCAGGAACCGCTGCTGTAGCCCATCAGCTGTGTTCTTGTTGTCCGTTCAGCATCAGCATCAGCATTATTTCCAATTACCCATGATGTATAATACACTTAGTTGTACACTTGAGTCTACCTAATGGGGCATCATATATTTAATGGGTTATGTTGAGGAGCCTATAGGAGTAAAAGGGGCTATACGTTGAAGTATTGGAAAATATCAGCCAAGAGTCTTCTATGTCCTGGTTTACAGTCGGACACATACCAGGAGGACATCTACCCCATGACCCCGGGAACAGCACCCGCGCTGACGGCCAGTGAATGGATAAGCGGAATCAACAGAGGTAAAATCATGAGCTCAAGGGCAAAGGCTCGCACCGAGTCACCATACCGCTGTGTTTTTACTCGCCACTTGCCAAGTAAAAACACAAACAGAAATGCGAAATATTTTCGTTTTAGATTTGAAAATGATGATGATAATAATATGCAGACAATTAATACTGAGCGCGCAAGCTCATTAAAAAACCACTTGGCATTTCATAGACGTGCTGATTAATCGTTAACTGAAAACGAATCAAGACATGAAACAACAAAATGTCAGTTGGAGCCCTATGATCTAAAGAGGTTTCACAGACCGCCGTAGACGTGCGCAGGCCAGGCATGTTTAATAAGGTGGTCTGAGCTCCCCTGGTCCTGTATACTGCTGTGTGATTCACAGTTAGATTGCAGGTAAATGTAAACCATTGTGTTCATTTAATATTTCATAGCCAGCTGTTAGGGGAACCAAGTTCTCATATACTGTATATAGTACCGTAATGTGTTATGTTGTTTTACAATGTGCGCAATGTTTTCCAAATACACTGTAGCTATGATTATTAGAACCGCACTAATTAGAAGCGTACCAGGGGTCTCTACTTCATCACACTTCCCCGTGGCATGTATATTGATGATGTCATGCTAGCGTTTAGCAGCTATACATAGAAGGTTTAGAGCCAGTGCTTAATGGTGGCTCAATGCCAGATCTAAATAGGAGGTGGTGATGGGCGTGAGGACTGAAATGTAAACACTTTGGGTGCGGTGCAGAAAACAGTGTTTAGGGTCATCAGTTTACCGGTGAAGGCAACGGCTCTTTAAACTGTCGGCGATGTGAGAGACTTTTAGAATGAATGTCGTTCTGCATGTCTGCGTGAAGGAATGCCCGCAAGTCACCTGAAAGCCACGCTTTTATCTTGTCTCTGACTTCAGCAAGAATAAGGGTTGTCAGCAGGGTGAGTGTTATCAGCCGCTGAATGCGCAGAGAGCTGTATTTCCTCAGGTCCACCCACAGATGAAGGGATATTCATGTGTCGGAACTGTCGGGTCGTTGGTTTTACACACAAGGCCGTGCGTTCCACTGTCAAGCGTCTCTTGCAACACAAAACGCTTGACCATGACCGCCTGTGTGTGTGTGTGTGTGCGTGTGCGTGTGCGTGTGCGTCTGCGTCTGCGTCTGCGTGTGCGTGTGTGTGTGTTCCATGGCCTCCTGACCAGACCCGGTTCTGATGTCCCTGAAGGAGGGCTACCAGAGGTCAGACCAGCTGGTGTTCAAAGCCCCCACCAAGGACAAAAAGAGTGTGGTGGTGAACGGCATTGACCTCTTGGAAAACGTGCCCCCCAGGACCGAGAACGAGGTGTGTGTGTGTGTGTGTGTGTGTGTGTGTGTGTGTGTGTGTGTGTGTGTGTGTGTGTGTGTGTGTGTGTGTGTGTGTGTGTGTGTGTGTGTGTGTGTGTGTGTGTGTGTGTGTGTGTGTGTGTGTGTGTGTGTGTGTGTGTGTGTGTGTGTGTGTGTGTGTGTGTGTGTCCGTCCTGGAGGAGAGCTAGGTGGATGGATGTAGGGAGGGAGGGATGGCGACCGAGATGGACGGTGATGGAATGGATGGATTGCACACAGACGGTGGATGGATGACTGGATAGGTGGGGGGGGGGGGGGGGGGGGGGAGATAGGGATGCATGGATGGCGGGCCGGGCGAGGGGGGTCTCTGTCTATACAAACGGTCCTCTCCCTTTGGCCCCTTGCAGCTGTTACGGATGTTCTTCAGGCAGCAGGAGGAACTACGGAAGCTGAAGGACGAGCTGTCCACGAAGGACGTGAGGATACGGCAGCTGGAGCTGGAGCTCAACAACCTGAAGAACGTTAGCCCCAACAACGTCTGACCTCTGACCTCTGACCCCGCCGCCGCCCCTACCCCCCTTTCCCCTCTGGACTGCCCAAACAGATCCCTCTACTCCCTGATCCAGCCTCTGTAAAGCCCTCAACCCCCACCCTCACCCCCCCAGGCCCACTGTGAGCACCTTGTGTCTGATGTACCACACCAACTTAAACCTCTGCTCTGGTCAGGGTGGCGCAACAAATTTCATGTAATCACTGCAATCATGTAAAAATAATTAACCATTGAATGGGTTGTCACCTTATGATTCCTTATGCTTTAAAAAAAAAATTCACCCTGACATTCATTTGACTTCAAGGGGGGTTTCCACAATTCAACACACACACACACACACACACACACACACACACACACACACACACAGCCCCTCCCTGCAACCTCCATCCATTTGCTTGAGAAAAGGGAGAAAAACAACTATCAGGGAAAAGGACTGTTTCTCCTGTTGCGTGTTTCCTTGATCCCCAAGGCCTTAGATCTCTGGATCACAGCGCATTGCAGCAACACCTCCTGTCTAATATAAGTGACTGCGGGTGAAGGGTAGTTTGCTCCTGTCAGATGGCGGTGGGCTTGTGATGTTTTCTTTTTTTCCAGACAGAAGGAAAGACGTCTGTCTCGACTTTCCTTCCCTCTTCTACAAATGTATAAAGCAAATCTTTTGAGGTGTATAGTTAATAGAGGACTGAGGCTCCGTTCGTTAAATCATTGCGTTTTTAGGGGTTCCTTTAGTGTGCGTTGGATAGAGGGTGGGGGTGGGGTGGGGGTCGATGCTTATATTTTGATATCGCTTTTATTTATTTGTCACTTTTTACCTTTTCTGCTAATAACACACAGTATGGCTTAGAGGGGAATGTTGTATGTCATAGTTGCACAGTTGCCGGTTGTGCTCTAACTCAATTGGTTCAGTTGAATGGCAAGTCAATCTTTTGAAAGTTGACACGGATTCGGTAGACGCGTAACCTAGAATATTAAGCTTCCTCTTGACTGCGTCAAAGTAACACTGCGATGGGTATGTACATTTAAAGAAACCAGGACAGGACACAGTATGTATGTTTATGATGAGGCTACGGCAAGAAGGTCCACGATCGGTGGTTTGGATGTGTTAATTCACCGAATTATCTGGAGAGCTGCCCTCGGGCTTTACTAACGGTGCAGTCCGGACTATAGCGGTTTTACTCCTCGTATCTTTTCTTTTTCACATCAGTGTTTTCCTTTACATGAGAGGTTAAGAATAGTTGGGTGATTGAGAAGACGCGACAAGTTGAAAAGAAGACGCGAAGGTGGTTAACTGGACGAGCATCGCATAAACTGCCACGCAAGAGAAGCGAGGATGAAATCATCGCTAAGACACCGCAGTTCCACATGTACCCAGACTCTTCATAGGTAACGTGTGTCTGTTGGCTTCTCCTGGGATGGTTAGACTGTGTGACGCACAATGGGGGAAAGGGTCAAATGAAGATACGGTTCCGATTTCACAAAAGCAATGTCTCCCGAACTAGCTCAAACTGCAGTATCTTCTCAAGGTATCGTTATTGATTTCTAAAAAAGGAACCACAATGAATGTACGTGTATATGGTGGACAATGAGTCTTTGACGATGGAGCGGATTGTACTATAACCTCGAAGTTCTTATGTGCCTCTTGCATCACCCAGATTTAGGCTATTCGTTTTGCGTTTTATGAACATTGAAACATCATTTTGAATGGATTAGCCCGAGGCTGTTATTCCTCACATTCATGCCATCTGCATGTCACAAACAATAGATCTCCAAAGTTGAACATTGCTCTTTATGTAAAGATTATGCATACAAAGTATGTTCAAGTCCAATAAGTATTACACTGCACATTTTAGATAAAGCAGCATACACAAGTTTATATTTTTATTACAATTTGTTGTTTAACTCATTGTACTTAATGTCTGCCAACATCAAAGAGGATACAAAAAAATAGATTTTGGTCATTATTTACAAGAACACGTAACTTCCGAACTATCAAAGCTGAGGGGTCCAGGAGATTGGAGCATCTGTGACAAAGGTAGATCTTTACTTGCTATAATTTAGAAATGGGACCTGGAATGGTCACACTGTGCATGTTCAGACAAGAGTTTTTCCACACCACAACAACAGAGTATTGGCATACTGGGGACACCACAAACATATAACTTACTTAAAAAATGTACAATGCAAAAAATAAAATAAGATTAAGACGAGGAAAGGAAAGGACAGCCGTACATGAATTCCAGTGGTTTGAGTTTTCAGACATGCACTTTTTCTCTGTAGGGGACGGTTCTATGTTCAAATATGCAATTTATCAGAAAAATTCTCATACACAAAAACAGAGAAGGGTAATTATTTAAAAAAGGTCATTTTAGGTGTCGTTACAAAATCTTATAGCCATAAAGCAGCTTAAAATCCACAATTAAGATCAGAGAACCAGAATCTTACTCATAGAATTAAAATTAAGTTATTAACCCTAACCCAACCCCCCCTACCCACCACTAACACACACCTGACTGGCCAATGACATGAAGTACTCAAATAAACTCAAAAAGATAGTATACATGGGGCTGGGAAGTGAGGAGGGGGGGGGGGGGGTTAAACAGTCGGTACACAAAGTGAAAGCAATCCTCAATCATCTTCCTCTTCCTCTTCTTCGTCAAGTTCCCTTTTCCTCTTCTGCCCTCGCTCATCTTCTAGGAGAGAACAGAGCAAAACATCTCAACTTAAAATGGTCGACAACACCACAACCGAGAAGCCACACATCTGGGGATCATTAGAATCAACCGGCTATACAGCAAATGTAAATTACCAGCATCTTCGTCGTCCCCGTCATCGACTTCTCTGTCATTCAAATCATCGTCATCTTCATCTTCCTGTAAGCCAAGTAGAAAGTGGTTAGAATTGTCTTGAATACCGTCGCCCAGTTTTAAAAACTCAACCTAGGGAGTTAAAGGTGCGGTGTGTAGGATTTAGTGACACCTAGCGGTGAGGCTGCAGAATGCAACCAACTTAATCCCCGCCCCCCTTACAGCAGGAGAGGAGAAGCTACGGTGGCCTGTACTGGTCTGTACGGTGCCAGTAGTTACTTCTAAAATGACGTCGTCTGCAACAGCATCGAGCAGCCAGGTACCAAGTAAGGATGTTCCTTGATAAAGGCATTAATTGCATTTAGTTATTTAGTCTGTAAAACTATAGGTAATAGATTACAAGTAAGACGGCGATTATGTATAGTATACAAGTCTCATTCTCAGGTAACAAAATCACAATGATTCTTATTTCCAGGAGAATATACACTAAAACATAGACTATTACGTTCAATTCCTGCCATGCCCGCTCAGCTAGATGCCACTAAATTCTAAACTGCACCTTCGAAAAAGTGAAAAATCCTACCGAATCTGGTTTTACCTCTCCGCTTAAGTCTTCTTCGTCTTCTTCCTCTCCATCATCTTCGTCTTCCTCTCCCTCATCTTCATCATCATCTACTGGGGCGACATCGTCATCCAAGTCCTCCTCGTCGACATCTGGGTGAGAGAGAGAGGAAACGGCGCCAAATTTTACAAATGCCATCAATCTTCATTAACGTTCGGCCAAGGAAAAAAAGAAAATCCCAGATATTCCAGAGCCCGCTGAATCCAGACTCACCGTCCTCGTCGTCGTCATCGCCGTCCAGGCCTTCGGCATACACCTCGGCGTCAGAGTCGGGGGCCTCCATGTCATCGACGTCGTAGCCGTCCAGGTACGTGAGATGGGGGAGGAGCTTGAACACATTGTCTCTGTATTCGTTCAGGTTTGTGACCTCGCAGTTGAAAAGGTCGAGGCTCTTCAGGCTTACCAATTCTTTCTGCCAAAATCAAAAGGGGAGGTGAACGTGTATTCATTAACAGACCTGGAACTGGCGCTGTCACCATGTTGTTTCCGAGTTTAGAGCCAGTGTTGGCCTTGCAGGATAGACGCCAGGGTAGGTGTGAGAGCACCCCCTCTGGCCAATGAGCACACTGACACAATATGCCATTTAAGTTGAGCCAAATAGCAAAAAAATATATTCGTAATTTGGGAAATAAATGGGTCAACATGAAAACTACAATAATTTCCCCCCCCTTATCAATTTGAAAGAACGTCAATAAGCATGAATGGAGTTTCTCGAACGTTACTATTTTCTATAAAATATTAAAAAAACAAAAAGGACTACAGACAGGCACCATGCAGAATTACAAAAGCATAACATCTTTTAGGGGAGCATATCTTAGAGGCTGAGTTGCTTACCAATGGCTCTATTGTGCTGAGGTCTTTAATTTTGTTCCCACTGAGGTTGAGGTGTGTTAGGTTGGGGCATTTGGCAGCCAGCACCTCCAGCCCACCTGAGATTCTGTTGTCACTGAGCTCCAGCTGGTGAGCAATAGAGCAAAGAGAGCATTTAACGTACATGTTACCCAAGCGTTGCTATGATAGGATGTATTGTGTCTTTAGTACAGAAAACCCCAAACCTTTTTCAACTTTGTTAGCTTTGGCAAGTGGGCGACTGTCGTCAGTCCAACGTTGATTGTGCTTAAAAATTCTAATTCTTCAAATTCATCTGTGAGGCCCTCTAGCTCGCCGTCGTGTGAGCGGCAGTTGTCCAACACTAGCTCTTTTACCTGCAGAGGTCAGCAATAAATAGACACGGGGATATATTACACCACTGGGTTAAGCATCCAACTCACTCAGATTTTGATCTAGGTGACTTGTGTTCTCTGCACAATCAAAATCCGTTTTGCTTATATTGCGTTGGAAAAAAACAACAAAACGTAATATAACGCATGCATACGCAATGCAATGTTTTGTAAAATAATATCGAACGTTTCTAATAATTAATGACTTTAAGAGGTGAGAATAATTATCTTGATCTTGACAAAAGAAAAAAGTATTTTGCGGTGAATTGCACATTCGTATGAGAAACCCCCCACACTCACAGAAAGGGAAGGACCGAGCACTGGGTCGCTGTGTAAGTAGGAGGGGCTGACACAATCCGATTACATAGCTCGCTGACAAACGATACAATGTTACTCGCGTCAACATGTTTTCCGAATGGATTGATACGTTTTATACACGACTTGTATTTTACACGGTGTATGTGGAATTTTGCATTACGCACGTCGAATATATCAGAAGGACACAAAGGGTGACTGACTCCAAGTGCCTTTGTTTCAGGGTAAAATGGCGGCATATCCCATTTCTTATAAACTAGACTCGAGCAACACGACTCGGAAAATGAGCTTGGACTAAACTACAAATTCCACATAAACACGTTTGTTTTTTTTTAATCGCAACCGTTTACACATTAGTCCCTTTACCAAGATTGGCAACGGTCCTAAGAGCACTTTTATTTCGCCATCGGTGCACGCCACAGAACGAGTTGTAGAGTAAACACTGCAGCCCCGTATCCGAGCGCAGGGCATTTGCGTGCGATAAGTAGAATCCTTACAGCGAACCGTGCTGCATCCTCCGATCATATTCACAATAACCAAGATCCAATGTGGGCACATATTGTTTACGTCTTGGACGACCACCATCCCGAGTGCTGTGCGTTCGACGCGTCGGCGTGCATCGCCGTCGGATATTCAAAATACACCCGTTTTCTGATCATGTAGTCGCTCTATAAACCCGAAATAACACGTTTGTAATAATAATGACACGCCGCAAAGGGGCGCGTTCAGAGCTCAAAAGTTACAAATATGGCTTCTCCGGCTTGCCTTGTTTATACTGCTGGCACAAGATGCGGTGCAATGACAAACTGCACGTTCGTATTGTACGATTTTAGACCCGCAAAGTTACAGTATGAGTTCAACGGCGACACGCGTCTATAATAGCGTCCGCGGAGCAACAATGTAACACGTCTACGTCATTTTAAACTTGCAAGAAACTTTGTATCCCCATGCAAGACATCACACGAAAGATTCTCCATTAGCCCGGTCTGAAGCAGTATCAAGTCTTCCTCTTACGTCTGATGGAGTGCGGTTTCGCAGCTCTAGATGGATTCTCTTCTTCATTTCCATTTCTGAATAGGTTACCCACGGTGTGCAAAAGACTATTGAGAATAGTTATTACTGCAAACAAAACTACCACCTCTTGAATAGACTCTTGTTCATTCAAACTTGATCTTTTCGGTAGGCGGGAATATGTTTTACGATTGTCGTCACCGTTGACCAATTGCAGATAGCAGATCAACAGGGGCGGGATTTACAAATTCACTAACCAATAAAACAATTTATAAAATTGGGTGGGGTTTCGTTGAGTGTTAGTTCATTTAAGTTTTCATTAAGTGTATTATAATGAAACGTTGCTATCGTGGTTATAACTCATTCTGCCTACACAGTTTCGCAGTCACCCTGTGGTATATGTGATGCATGTCACATATACACGTCGTCCTATATGTATGACCTGTATGTGTATGAAATGTGTTCAGGGTGTGCTGGAAGTCCATCTCCAAGTAACACGATGTGTAATTAACACTGAACCTTTGCAACATACTCCTTTATTAGCCATACATAACATGGACTTCAATAAAGAATGATTGATATAACGGTGGGCCAACCGCTGTCGACAGTCCTACGCGTTCTGATCTCGAAATAAGGATCCTGTCGACTACACTTCCGTCTATCAGCTCGCCGCGAGCCCAAAAGAAAAACAAGGTCACCTGACCGCTTCGACGCCATTTTCACATTAAAAGTGGTCTACATAAATCGAAATAGAATTTGAAATCATTAAAATCAACAAAAGCTTTACCTATTACTGGAGTCGGTTGTTTATTGGACGTCGCCATTGTTTAAGAAAAGTGCGCATAGTATTTGCGTGACCATGGTGCTTTTGTGCGCGCACTTGTTTTGTTGTCTTGAGAGTGAGCGCATTTCTCTGAAATCTCTGTCGCATTTCTTTTGTCATGATTCATGGTTTTTCGACAGCCCTCTCGCGCTTGATCAGAGTCTTCCTCCAATCTTGACCAGGATTTCCACATGACGCCTGCAGGATAGTTTGGAACCATGTTTGGGTATTGCATTAAACGCAAAAAGGCGAGTGCCATATCTCCTCTGGGTGTGTCTGCTACTTGCTCAGAAGCTAAATCTGCCGATAGCTGCATAGTGCGTGCATGTATGCGCAGTCCCGACGGCCTCTCGTGTTCTCCGACCTCACGCCGACACAAACCCACGCCTAGTTTCACCGAGCTCACAGCGGGTGGCGTATTGTGTTACATCCACATTCAAAAGAAAGTGTTTGAAACGTTTCAGGAACACAAACTCTCGAACCAAATGAAGCCCTACGGACAATTAGCCTACATTGAACAGAATAATTTGAATACATTATTTTGTCTTATTATTTGATTGCTGTATACATTGTCATGTAATATGCATGCAGTAGGCTAAACCAGATAACATCGGCAGCTTTCAAAATAGCAGAGTATCGTTGTTGCCAAGCTGCAATAGCCTTTCGAGGCCACTGGAGATCGCTACAGGCGTCGTTACTTCATGGCCCTCGGACGTGGTTAAATGTCCATCGTTTGGACTATGACATGACCTTTCCAAAATGGCCTACTAGGTGCCTGTCTACTACATAGACTGGTCTACTATACCCCCTACGAACTGTACCCTTTTGTATGGTGATTAAGAATGTTCATTGTATTTTAGTTTATATACATTGAATGTATTGACATTCACATTTTGACCAATTTGACCCATGGGAAAGCAAATTCCATCTGCATATTTAAAATTAGAATTGTATGAATGAACTAGGTCTACAGTACTTTTTTTTTTTTTTTTAAAGCTTAACACACAATATTGAAATGGTCAGTAAACATATAGCCTTAACAAATGTTCTATACACAACATTGGCAACACGTCACACACTAAAGGGATGCGGGTCGCTTACTGTATATGTTATTATTCTAGGAACTGTATATGTTTTTATGAGCAGTGTTTGCGTTGCGTTGCGTTAGTATAAGGCAGGCCTATATTCATGCGTCTACATGTTGGTTTAGTTTAATTAATGCATTAGTGTGTACGTGTTGATGGAACACACAATTTTAAATTTCAATGTAGGTTGCGCTGCACATAATGTAGTCTACCACAAGGGGCTGCTGTGTGTTAAGAAAACATGTTTGCCTCCATAATACCGTTTTCCCCTTGCCTATCGTCTTCCTGTAATATGTAATAGCATGAGAGATTTAAACCAGTTAATCAAGCTTCAAATTAGGAAGTCGTAAACGTAGCATAGTTGCATAATATCAGTTCAGAGATTCATATTTGCACTGTAGGCCTACATCGTTATCGAGAAGTAAAAGGCTTATGCAATTAATCGTCTCTTTATCGAAATACAGAACAGGACTACAATTACAAGATTATTATTTCCCCTAAATTAAAAAAAAAAAAAAAAAATCTGTGGTCTGTTGATTTCAGTCTGCATTCCTATTGAGTCGAAGTTTTATTGTTTTGAATTAAACACTGACTTGAATTTGTGCAATTTGTAACGTGGGATGCTATCACTTATAGAGATAACAGAATAGAAATGTCCATCATCAGAGTAACCAAAAATCTCTTTTGCAAAGTTAATGTGGGTTTAAAGCTGTGTTAATTTAATGATGACTGCCGTTGAGCAGAAATTATATCCAAGCAATCTTGCCTACAAACTGACAGCAAAGCCACGTATCTCGAAGCCTACATTACATCCATCCACTGCAAATTAACATCTCCACACCAATTTAAAATATGCCCTCTCTTAATGTAGGCAGAGTGTAAAGAGCTCACGCAACGTAATTACTTTGGGTTTGTTGCATGGCTGATTGCAGCGCAGGTTTGAAGGAATAAGACACGGAAACACAAGACATCGCATACAGCGTTTGGAACTTCAGTCACACACTTTAGATTGATGAACAACTTGAATGAATTTAAAAGACGCCCCTGTCCTTCAAAAATGCTGAACGATGGAGACATGGTGGTGATTTCAATGACAATGCTCCGGCACAATCCATAAGCCCCGCTCTTGCAGTTGGAGGCCAACGCGTGTGGGAGTGGCAGCTAGGATCAAGCTGAGGTGTGTGCAGAATGTGAAGCACCTATACCGGAGGTCATTACAGCAGAATTAGAGTCACAGCATTGTGTGCCAAGGCTCCCAGATGGTCTGCAGCACGCGTGGACGGGTTTTCCTTCGGCTATTTGGTTAAGTGAGCCCGTTCGCTTCGTAAATGTAGGCCTATTGAATACGCAGCCGACGTGTAGTAAATGAAAACAAGTTTGCGGCTAAAATGATTTCCTCTCCCTCTTTCCCCTTTCACTTCACTGTGCTAATGTGGCTAACAAAGCACCGCAATAGTAATTTGCCTGTTTATGACTCATATATATTTGTCGAGCTTGCTCTATCTACCGTTAAAAGCAAGGCCACCTTGATAACTTTTGCTGCGCACTGGATGCATACAGGACACATCGTGGACTGCAGTATGGAAGACAAGGTCTTGTTTTTTGTTTCAATTGAGTGGTGACCGGCATGAGACCTAGACATTGGAGCAAAGGTTTGCTCCTAAGGGATTTTCCAAGGTGCAATTAAAAAGCACACCGGAATAACTGGAATAATTCATGTGACTATTACACAGATATCTGAAAGAGATTGGCCCACTGTTGCATGGTTATACTGCATTTTATATTTTTCATCGTAGATATCTTCAAGATCCCAGGCTGAGGCTACTGAAACTACGCCCGAATCCATCAGGATTACAGATTCTCAGCGGAGACATGCCTGGGATCCTGATTCACGAGAGGAGTGCGAGGTCAGTGGACTTGAAGAACAACGATGGAACGCACTGTCGGGTTTTGCAGGTGGATCTCCTCTTGGGTTCCCAGTGAAACAGACGTATCTTCTCCCATGGAGACGAGCATGGCAGGCGCCCCCAGCCGTGTCGAGATGCTAGATGCTAGATGCTCTCCTGTGGTCTTTAGGGACCATTTACTCCTCTTTAGGTGGATCGCCTCAAGTACAGGGCTGTAGCACCATCATCAGCTGATTTTTAAAATGTTAAAGCAGGGCTCAATATACACTGATTAAATACATTTAAGTGAGTCAAATCTATTCTATTCAGCAACTTGGGTGATAGTAGTAATAACACAAAGCACACTCAGATACTCTTCATAATAATTGCCATCCAAGAGCCAAGTAAGAACCGAAGACACTCTGGTGTATCAAATTGAAAATGTCTGACTCTTTTAGATCCCGTTGCCTCCAGGGCAGGACTACCCCTTAACCCGGGCCAAGACAGGACACTTGATATTGACCCATAGGGTAAAAAAAAAAAAAAAGAAGCCTGGGCTCGGATTCCTTTCCAAAAGAGCGCCGATGTTTGCAGTCATTTAACGCCGTTAGAGAGACTCTGCCTGTTATTTTTTTGTGTGAAAACAAATGTGTGTTTGCATGTGTGTACCAAAAATGAAATGATCTCCCCGTCTGAGCACAATGGGTACAGGAGAAGCGAGCATGCCCCGACTAATCATGCCTGTAGCCATTCATTATTCATACTAATTAATGTAGGCAGTTGGGAGCAAAACCCTGTAATGCAACACCGATGCTGGCAAGAGATACGCGCACACTAATCTCCTGTATACATGGAGGCCTTCTGACTTCATCCTCCAAACCACCTCACGGTCTCTTGTCTTTAGACCTCGTTATTCTTGCCCTGCACTGCCACTACAATGCCAGCCTACCTGGGTTTGTCCCGGGGACCACACCAGAATCGTTGCTGTTGTTTCTGAATACATTTAGGGCATTTAGCAGACGCTTTTGTCCAAAGCAATTTACAATCAGTACATTTGTTATACATTTGTCATACATTTGTGGGGGTTTGGCATGTGGACAGTTGGAGGTGGGGATCGAACAGCCAGCCCTCCGGTTATTGGACGACCCACTCTACCCACTGAGCTATGCCGCCCCCCCAATACTTGAATCCAACATTTGTGACTTCCCTTGTACAGATATTAAACCAGTAGGGATGTTACACCAGTCCAATAGCTGTACCACAATAGAAGCAAACAAACATCCAGTCAAAATGAAACGTCCACATGCCAGTGAGCTGACATCAACTGTACACGTTATTTTCTTTTAATGACAAAAAAAGAATAATGACATCATTTAGCAATATTCCTTTTAAAGGCGCGTGCCATTTAAAGACCCTAATGCTTCCGTGGTGCCGTCCACTACAAAGCAGTGGAGAGACAGATGTGAAGTAAACACTGGGCTCGATAGCGGCGGAATGAAGGGAGGAAGAAGGTCACATGCTGCTTAGTGTTGATGGTAATGCACTCTGCAGCCTTGTACCACAATTAAAAATTAATGAGCTTTCTCAGGCCCCGCTCAGCTACAACGGCCAGCCTTTGTGTCTGTTTCACTGTCAAGCCTCTCTCGGCTTCTTCCTCCTCTGCAGGAAACGCTGTTGCCATCAGCCGTTCTCCTCAAAGCCTCTGCGAGGCTGCCATGTCCAATGCACCCCAAAATACATCGAAATGATAAAAAGAGATACATGAAACTATTAATACTATGCTTAGATGTGCCAGAAATAGTCCCCATGAGGCCTGCTTTTAATACTGTAATCTTCTTAAACCATCCCAGCCAGCTCCGTCAAACAAGCAACTCAAACCTCCAGAGGTACCATGAAATAGACTAGTGGAAGGTGGCTCACATGAGTTCACTGAACGATTACTCACCAAGTCTACATTCAACATCCATCAGTCTAGTGTTAGGTGTTTTCTATAGATATGATAGCATTTAATTAATCCCATAGGGATATAACTGTGACTATTGTATTTGTTGGGCCTAGGCTGCCTTATGTAAGGGTGCGTAAGACATATTGTTTGATTGCAAGTTGGCTCCCCAAGAGATCTTGGATCCTAGTGTTATCGTGTGCACACAACTTATTTCTGCACCATTAAACCACATACAGTGCGTGTGTGTGTGTGTGTGTGTGTGTGTGTGTGCGTGTGCGTGTGTGCGTGTGCGTGTGTGCGTGTGCGTGTGCATGTGTGCGTGTGTGTGTGTTCTTTGGTGGGAAGCCATGGGGCTAGAAATAACTTTTGTGGGATTAAGAGCTTTGGTAATTTGCATGGCCTCTTTCTATGATTTTACCATAAGAATAACATTTACATAATTTCAATTATGCCATTAATAAGGGTTTCAAAAGGTCTCACTCCATTTGTTATTCTTTAAATTCTTCAATGGCAGCCCTCCTTAAGAATCTAGCACCCTCAGCCACATGAAAGGGAAACAAATACACTTTAAACCTCCAAGTAATAATTCATATTTTTTCTCCTGACTAAAACTATACACTCTGCTAAAAGAGAATGTGTGCTGCTTGTTTAGTGCTTTAACATAAAGTCAGTATTGTTTGGGAAGTGATTTTCTTGTGGGTTTCTCCCTTCATTATAGTCACAGTTTGGTGGGTTATGCTGAATCATCTTATCACTCTTGCCCTCCAAAGTCATCTTCTAGGACACTGGCATGCTGTTTGAGAACCAGGAGCGGGGAGAAAGGCTTGTCTCTGAGGCACTAGAAATAAGTACTCATGGACTCACCAGAGACACAGCAGATTTCATTGTTGCCAAATAAAGAATCTCCTCCTCATTCAGAAACCATTCATTTCTCTAATCTATATTTCCCGCCTGTCGCAGGCCAACAATGGAGCTGGAATTCGGTGGACAATATGCGAGGTTACAGGGAAGATGTTGTTTGTGGTTCCTCTCTAGCATCCTTTGTTATTGACAGCCCCGTTCAAGTAAAATGAATAGGTAGTGGCCAAGATAATATAACTAATAAAACCAACAATGACAATAATAAATCATGTCAGTTTTACAACAGGGCCATCAGGAGAAGAGTTAGGAAGACGCATGGATGCCTATGGAAGCTTTTTGTTTGCTGTTGATTTGTGTGCATCGCTTTTTTGGAATTTCTGTACGTATTGTATTCTTGCTACATGCATTCTTCGTATTTGTAGTGGGTTGGTCAATAACAAGGATGCTAGAAAGAAAAAAAAAAATAATTGCACTTATCAAGGTACCAATGTGCTTTTCTTTTCATAGTAGGTGTGTGTGTGTGTGTGTGTGTGGGTGGGTGGGGATATGACACCTCATCCACTACCAGTGTACACCACCCACCTGGGTGATGCACGGCTGTCAGTTTATGCCAGAATGCTCCCCACACACTGGCTGTCACAGCGGAGAGGTGGGGGATGACGGTACCCAATTAGAGGGATGATCAGGGGGGCCGTGTGATGCACAAGAGCCAGGGTGGGAGTTGGGCCAGGAAACCAGGGTTAGCCAATCTGCTTGTGCGGTGAGCGTCACAGGATCTTTGGTGATCCCGGGGACCCCTGGCTCATCTGAAAGACGACGCTTCTCGACAGGAGTCCCCCGTGCTCTGTTTACCCTGCAGGGCATTGGGGATATAACATGGGCCAGCGGGACTGAGCGCCACCTACTGGCCCTCCAACACCTCGACCGGCGCCGACTGGTCTCCGATCCGAGGACGGACTGGGACCCTGCTCCGCTTCCAGAGAAGCCAGTATTGCTGTGCTATGCAGTCCACAGTGCTGGCTGAAAAGAACCACAAACAACCTCCGTCTGCAACCTAAAATATTTATATATATAAATATATATATATATGTATGTATAGAAAGGAGGATTGCCAAGCCTGCAGTCTTCTTCATGAGCCATGCTGTCAGTAGGACTGAGGAGTGCAATAGAGGCCTGGTTCTCTGGAGAAGACGCCACTGTAGAGTAAATGTTGTCACGATGGTGAGCCGTGTGAGTAGAAGTATTAACAATCATATTACATAACTACATGATGATGATGATGATGATGATAAGTAAATCTCCTTTAATATGATCTAATGCGGGGAGTTTGGCATGTCCAACATAATGGCTACTACCTGCCAGTGGTTTCTCAATCCACAAAATCGGCTCTCAGAAAAATGTGGATGAATGTTGAGGCTTTTTGATTGATTGCAACTGAAATAGCTGAGCTTTCATCCAGCTTTCACCATAAGCTGCTGGCTTCAGCAGTTCCAGAAGTGTGAGCATGGTAATGATGATAAAAGTATTATATCAACAAATTCACTCGCAGCGTACACAGCTTTCCATGCTTAACCATATAGACCCTTTTATCAAAACACAATTATGCTGTCCATCATCCATGTGTGCTGCCGTTTAATTAACAATACATACAAGATGCAAATGAGGATGTCCTTTGTGTTGCGGCTGGAAGAAAAAGTTTGACAAAACAACATTTTGCACATGCATATCAAAAATCTTCTTCCTCCCTGTCAGCCTCATGTCACAACTGCCTGTGAGAACGAACAGAAAGCAAGGAATGTATGTATTTTTTCAGTTTCTGTTCACCGCATATTCCTTCTCTCCCTTCCGTCTGTGAGCCCCTGCAGCACCACTGCTTAAAGCAAATTAACAAACACTGTATGCCATGGCCTATGAATCTTTTATGACCTGGGGAGACCGGAGACAATGGGAGACAGGAGAGGCACGGCGACTCTGCTGCCGGGGAATCAATCAACTGTCACTCACGCGGCAGCCATGGCAGCCCGGAATGCAAATGCCGTCTTCCTCGGCATGTCAGCAGCTGCTTATGGGGAGGCGGGCGGGGGAGGGAGGGAGGCGGGAGGAGGGAGGATCGGTACAAAGCAGGAGTGAACCCTCCATGCTGATGTGGGGCAGCCGGGACACGTTAGCATTGTGAGCGGCAGAATCCAGGAAACGTTTGGCCGAGGTTGGATTGCTGATTCGATTTGAGGCGGTCCCTGCATCTTGCTAATGTGGCTTCAGTCGGCTCCAGCCTCCATCGCCAACCCCGCCCGTTCCTTTTTCATAAGGACTTGTCAGCACCACCTCCACCACCCCGCGATGATGGCCACTGTTTATCATAATGCGTAATGCTATCATTGCACAACGCACGAGTCAGGGTTCTGAGATCGGACGCGGTGCCAGTGGAGGAAGCCAGTTGCCTGCTGTGATGCTGGGATAGTGTCTGGATGCTTTTGTGAGACGGCGTTGCACAGGCTAACGACAAGGATGGATGAGAGGATATTTGTTGATATTTGTTGAGATATTTGTTGCCATGGACACCTCACAAGGTCATAATGTGGTCAGAATGGGGTCAAAATATGGTCAAAATACGATGTATGTGGGTGTGTACTGTATGTATCGCCAAACATACAATCAATATGTCAGGCTGCACGCGTTGTCTAATGAATGCATTTTCAACAAACACATTTTGAAATTAAACACATCCTACATTAAATCTCCACCATCTCCTTTTCGCATTTTCCTAATGCTACAAGTATCTACATCGTTCTCCACTTTCAAACATTGCGTTTTTACTTTTTTGTCTAGCCACTCAGCACACTGTGCTTCTCTCATCAACTTAAACGCCTCATCAGCTGTATCCCCTCCCAGCCCAGTGAGTCTGGTTGGACAGAAAACTGCTCCGCTCACTGCAGCAGTGGAGATAAAACACGGCCTACAATGGCACACTTAAGCGAAGCGGACCGTGTGTTAATGAGCCGTACCTGAGTTATGTCAGTAAGTGCTGCATTCTTCAAAGTTCCTCACATGAATGACTCAGAGATCCTCTGATGTATTAAAAACCATCATCAGGAGAGGCGTAGTAAACCCGTCCAAACGGCAATGCTCCCAACGCACTCCCCACCGCAGCTTAGGGAGGGGGTGGGGGGGGGGGGGGGGGGGGGGGTGGGAAGGAGAATGTAAAACGTTGTCAGCTGTAATAGAACTGCCAAAGTGAGGTTTATTCTGAATGTCTACTGATAAAAGTTTCCAGAATGTCTAGGTCAATGGTGAGACTCCTATCTCCTCCTCCCCCCCCCCCCCTCCTCTCCCTCCTCCTCACCCACACCCTCCCCTGTGCTGTCTGTCAGTTATTTCTCTTTTTCTCGTGCCTGGGGGTGATATCAGATAGGGGGAGAGCAACACATTAAAGCAGCGCCTCTTCCACCTCCCAAAGTGAAAATGAGAAACTGCCCCAGAATACCAATAGCTGCAGATCAAATGAGCTGAAGGGATTCTGAGTGACTTATCTCAGCCACTCAGTCAGCTGGGTTGGAGTCAGTGCCTGCTACAAAGTCCCATAGATAGAACTGAGACCCAGTCAACCTCTGACTGCAATGTAATGAAAAAAACACACACGCACACACTTGCACGCATGTACGCACACAAGCACAAGCGCACGCACTCACTCAAAAACACATGCATGCACGCACACACACACACACACACACACGCAGATGCACACACACACAGACACACACAAACACACACACACACACACACACACACCAAACACGCATGCACAAACAAAAACACACGCATGCGCACACACACGCACACACACACGTACACAATGCACTCAATGCACACAACATGCACACCCATACACAGAAGACATAACCTTGCTGGCGACTGTTTGTGTTTTCTTTTGTAAATACAAACAGCCTCCATGAAGTGAACATTGCAACCCCGATTCTTTCATTTTCTACATCTTTATCTATTTAAAAAAAGAACAAATCCTTCCACATCCACCTTTCTCTCATGTTCACTGGACAGAACTATATCTCAATATATAATACTTCACAATTGCCCATTTTATTTCACATTTCTTAGCAGCAAATAAGATCTATTGAAAATAAAGCCAGTTCCTCTTTATATTATATTGCATCTGAAGTTGTATGCTTCTTACGCGCTTTGAGCGCCCAGTTACAAGCAGGAGTTTTGGTGTTTTGACGTTCATATCAAGTAGCATTATATTAAGAAGCCTGATACCCACCACCCCTTGTTTGGAACATATTGTCCTTGACAGCATGCGTCCTTGGAGACCTTCTGCCAAGCTGTGAGCCAAACATCTCCTCCGTTACGTCGTGTTTATCCAACCTTTAAACACCGTTATTAAAGGGGGGGGGGGGGGGGGGGGGGGGGGGGGGGGAAGCATGTATTTTATTTTTTGCCATTTGTTTTGCTGTGTTACAAACGGTGATGGAGTCAGTGAAAGCCGCAGCTTGAAATCCGATGAATCTGCACGGTTGAGTCCCTCAACTGTGCAATACATTACCCGTCGTCATCATTCCCTTTCCAGTTTTATTTGTTGCTTCATTTTTTTCTTTTACAATATTTTTTTCCCCACCACTTTTTAAAGCAGGGGTCGGTGATATGCTTTGTTTCCCCGTGTTCGCAGAGATGGCGTGTTGCTATACAGCACCTTTAATGAATGCATGGAATATGTAAAGGAGGCGGTGGAATTGCGGTACTCCATCGCTGTGGAGACTCACTCTCTCATCGTGGCGATGAAACAGAGTGTTTTGTTTGAAGATGGCTATATCTTCTGTATCTATATCTTCTGTATCTATATCTTCTGTATCTATATCTTCTGCTATCCGTGTATTGCTGGGTACACAGAGCGACGCCTGGACAGGTGACGGACAGGAACACAATTGTTTGCATTTAGCATTTAGCAGTCACTTGAATATGGGTTTTCAAATATGAAACATCACTGTCAGGGGAGGACTCAAAGACGCTCTACAAAGCAACGTGATAAGTGGAATCCAAATGTCTGTCACTTAACACAAGACTTCAATGATTGTGAATCTATAGATCTTTGCTGTTCTATCACAGCATGTGACAGCTAGCAGCACAAGTAATGGATTCATAAAGGCTGGATACCAGGGCTCTAGTACTCGAGTCCGGTCTTGGACTCGAGTCCGGACTTAAGACGTTTTTTCTATGGCCTCGGACTTATCTTGGACTTGCTGGTATTTGGACATGTCCGCCAAAATTTGGTGATATAAATCACCAGAGGTTTCTCAGCACTACGTTAAAAAAGAAACACAGGGCAGACTGCAAATTCTGCAAAACAACCATTTCAGAAATCTGTGGGACAACATCAAACTTCATAACACACCTGCAGAGGCATCATACATCGCGGTAAATTAACTGCAGAGCCAGGAGGTGCTTAGCCTTATCTATGTCTACATTAACATTAGCTAACATAGCGGAAGATAAAGCCAATGTGTTCTTGGACATATGAAATATATATATTTCATGCATACGACTTGTTTTTTTCTGTCCTGGACTCGGACTCGGAACCTCTTTGCACTCGGTCTTGACTAGTCCTGGTCTTGGACTTGTCTTGGACTCGACAAAGGTGGTCTTGACGACAGCCCTGCTGCATACATTCACTGATACATTCATTCACATTCACTCATTCACAAGTTATGCTGTCATCTTAATTTTAGGCCCAGATCCCATTTAGGGGCTTTTTTTTTCTTTTCACTTAAAGGCAAAACGTATTGTGTTTATTTCACTGTTCACCTTATAATAAATGGAGTTTAATGTTTTAGTGTTTTATTATGCCACATTGTGTCTTTTTGCAACGGCATGGTCTTGGTTATATAAAGTTAGAATAAGCTTCAATCATCACAAAGCCTGCTTATAATTTAGCCCTGAGGGATTATTTACTTTCATTAATATTCATGAGAATACCGCCGAAGCTGGTGAGAGTGATAATGGCATACAAGATGAGCAGGTAGGCTTATTTCAACGAGCACTTTTGAAGGGATGTTAATTCTCACTATACACCCATGCACTTTTGGTGATGATGTCGTCTTCATCAGTTCGTTCTGTCTTTCAAATAACAAGCTACAACAACATCTTCTTATTTAGATTATGATATATATTTTAGTGGCTTATTTGAGGTGTTAGTCTAATTAATGTTGTGACTGTTTAATCATTTCTGAAGAATGCTATATTCTATATCTATTTATATCGCTAAGTATCAACATATATGCATGCATACTTATCGGTTTGACTTTTCTCATGACACCAGACACAATATGCAGATACATTTTGTCTTGTGTCATGAGGACACTCCAAACTGTCAAAGTATCATGTAGGGTAAAATGTTTAGAACGGATATAACGTCTATACGGTTGACTAAAGAGCAAAACCTCCTATCTGCAAAATGATCCAGCAAAGTGGGGGAAAACTATCCGATCTGCTCGTTGCGAGGCACTAATACCGGGTCGGTATTGTTAACACATAATGTAGTAATATAGTCCAACAACAGTGTATTGTATTGGGTATCCTTAAAAAAATACCATTCTGCAAGAATACAACACGGTTTTTTTTTGTCATCTCAAAAAAGTGCATTTTTCAGATAGGAGGTCTTGCTCTTCGGCCATCAATATGAATATATAATTTAACAAACCAAAGACAAAATAGTAACAACCAGCTCCATTGGTCTCTCGATACACCCACACTCTCGCATCATCTCGCGATGATACAGACAGAGCAGCGAGAGGCTGGTCCGAGTGTGTGGTCACACTCAGTGTTGTGGCAGCAACGCGTACAGGCTGGTGCTCACAAGAGGAGGCATTCCGAGCGAAATCTTCAGCAGTATAAACGTACTGGCCCAAAGCAAGACATTCTTCGCGGCTCTTCGCTGGATTTTTTTTTCTTTAAGTGAGTAAAGAAGTTATGACATGTCTAGTTTTGTTCACTCCTCTTGTCCTGTCGACTGTGTAACGCTAGCTTATATTTGTTCAATTCAATCACAGCAATACTTACATTTCACCATATCGTCTGTCAGACACGGACAACATCGTGAAACCTACTCAACCACCCACATGCCCCATTGCACGAAATCAGGTTGAATTTGGACTCTCTTAAAACCATACTGTTGACTGAGGAATGTATACTCATGTTAGCTTGCATGCTAACATTGTATCTTACTAAAGTCCTCCTGTTGGCTGACTTGCTCCCCAAGGAGAACGTTTGCAGACACATTAGCGATGGAGAATCTTTTGCATGTTAGTTTCTTTTAAAGGAGACTCGTCTCTATGTGTATCGGCAATGGTGAGTTGTTGTGACCGCGGAGCACAATGTGTAGTGTTCACTTCCATTGTGAAGTTATTACTTGTCATCTGGCGATTCTCATGCGTTTTCCGCTGCTTTGAGGTCGGTCGTTTCTCACCTGGAGTTTGTGTCAAGCCTTATTATGAATGCTTTTGCTTTCCAAGCCTTTCTGGCACAACCTCACAAGTCGTTGCGCTTGCGGTCGGATTATGTTTAGTAACCGTTGTTTCTTTGACGATGTAACAACTCAAGTATAAACTTTGTCACGCCGTTCTCCGCTGCGATGTTATCGAGACGGAGTGGTACCATTATAGTGTACAACAATTATTCATTTAAAACAGATCGTTTGTTGATACAGAGCTGTTATTTATATATTTTTAGTATTTTTCAAACGGCGGTAAGTACAGCTCAATGCAAGACACCATGCATACATAAACAACACAGATACTTGCAGAAAAGTATACTGCAAACAAACGCATATCTAAACCTATTGGACTGCATGTCCATGTCTTCGTTCAGGTCTGACCCACCCATCGCGGGGTCCCGCTCTGGTGCCCCTGACCAGTCCATCTATTTGACCGCAGCATGAAACACACTGTTCTTCCTGGTAGCTGACTTAAAACAAAATAGATAATTGGCACTTTTTTTTTTGTATAATCAGAAAGTACTTTGGAACAATAATCACAATGCTCTTCATCAAAACGTCACGCTTAAAGGTTATTCTTTGAAGTAAAATGGCAAAAATGTTTTTTAGAAATGTTTTTTGGATAATGTTATATCACAATCATAAGATAATGTCTATTCAACCAAGATCATTGACAGTTAAAATTGATCCACCGGCTCTTCTCGATTGTGAAGTCAATAGCTCTGCTTACATACTGTGGGTTTTGTAAAGTCATGCCCATCGCACCTGGAATCAACTGTAGCAAGATGAAGCTTGCCTGACCAAGCTTGTGTTTATGTCGTCTTTGTTGTTCTCTCTCTGTTAGCTGGTGATTGCAGCCAGTGCATTCAGCCTGTTCCTTGCCTCTCCCAACGGGCCGGTGCACTGAACCTGGGAAGCCTTTAATCGCATGTATCTGTTTGGCTGAGTAAAGCGCGCCAAGTTGTTTTAAGATTGCAGAAAAGAATGATTGTCGGTCCCCTGGAAAAGCAATTGCCTTGTGGTGGCGTTTCACAGGGACTGTGCTGTTAAGCAAGCCGTAATGGTGTACGTTTGCCCTTGCTTTGTATTAATATGTGTAGATAATGTGCATAGGCTAATTAGTTAAACTCGGGCTAATGCTCCATATTTGAGAAACAGAGCGGGGAAATGGGCTAGTAGCCCCAGTCTTCTGTGACATAGCAGAATCAGGTCGTGAGGCTTTTTAATTTGATTTATTTTGGGGGGGGGGATTTTATTTATAGACGTGTATTTATTGATCTTCAGAGACATTGGTGTTGGCTGATTATTGTTTGACACTCTTGATCGTCTTCCAGAACTGAACAAGACAAACTGCCAATAATTAAGCACCAGTGATTAAGTGTGTCATTTCGGATCCTTCTTTTCCTTTTGTGCACGGCGTCGTGGGAATCCAAAGTTATTTGGGAACAACAACACCCTCTCAATGTGTCGCATCCAAATATTTTAACAAGCGTGGAAGTGCCAGCCGCCACCCCGCAACTGTCACGAAACGCCTTCTCGTCAGAGCGGCACACAGCCTCTTCTGCCGGGGACTTTCGGACACTCGTTTGACGTTGGCCCCGGTGTTTTAATGGTGGGTTGAGTGGCCTGCATTAGAATCTTCAGGTGGCTGAAGAAAAGGGGCTTAGCAGCAGAGAATTGTCTTGTGTCACGCAAAGCAGATGGCCGTTCTAAACCGCTGCGTGCCCCCCCCCCCCTGCTAGGTGTTTGACCAGAAAATCCTCTTTAAATTGGCTTTTTATCTTTTCCATTGTGCCCCACGATGCTACGTGGTGATGGTTAGCCTAAACCCCCCGCTTTGTGTTCTCGGGGCCCGTTTTGATCCGGACAGTTTTTCTTTTCTTGAACGTTCGGTTCAATTTACTGTCATTCATTTTACACAATTGGTAAATACTTTTTGGATGAAAAATATTTGCAGTCTTATGTTGACGCAAAATGTTACTTTCTCTGCTCTCAACATTTTTTTAATAGTGCATTTGGGTCTTTTGATTAATAGGCATGTAATATTTCAGTTGGTTAGAATTTAATATTCCCTTAGTTTGCCACCAAAATGTGCCAAAGGGAATATTCATTGCGATTGGGTGACTATATGAGACAACAGAGTAATTTTTTATGAAGTGCAGTTGTGAGGGAAATCAACCTTTTCACTCCAAATGGCAGGAATTTCCTCTGTGCTTTCTTATTACTCCAGTTACGTGCAGAATGTTGGATTGTTTGTATTGGTCTGGTAATCTAGCAAAGTCCTTCAGCTGCTTGAGTTGGCTCATGCTGGGGCTTTTGTCTCCCAAACAGACTGAGAAGGGCTAAGCCCGGTTCACCCACTGTGCCTAATAAAGGGCTAATGCAACATGCCCTGCCCTGTTTCAGCTCCTAGCTGGACACTTCCTACGGTCCTCACACCCATGACCGTGGTCACTGGACTCACTGTGACAGCTGGGGCAAAGCAGGCTGCAATCATGGTGATGCATCTCAAGACTTTAGAAAAGTGAAGAGCCCCCCCCCCCCTCCAACCAAAATAGATGTGGGCTAAATGTAGGCGAAGAATGTAAGCAAATAATATTTCCAGTTACAGATTGAAACTATAAAAGGACTTTCTAGTTTGGAGCTGAGTAATTGTAGCCCACATGTAGAACCACTTGGCAATTAAAATCTCTCAGCTTGTGAAGTTGAGATTGCTTATCTTACTGCAGTAGTAGAGCATTTCTTCACAGTGTACATTTCCTGAGACATGGTTGATAGGCATTTGCAAAAACTCATTGATTATTCAGACAAATCCATACTTTGTATTTCTGTGTTCATGCTTTTTTTT
The DNA here is from genome assembly GCA_036785325.1 of Urophycis tenuis. Taxonomy (NCBI): domain Eukaryota; kingdom Metazoa; phylum Chordata; class Actinopteri; order Gadiformes; family Phycidae; genus Urophycis; species Urophycis tenuis. The sequence goes on from JAXIVH010000642.1 coordinate 30,722, forward strand.
TTTTTCTAGCGGCAGCAACCGGATGCCACTAGAAAATATTTTACAGAAGTTAGTAATGACATTATTGTACTAAATAAACTCGCACAATATACTGCCGGACATTAGCAACTACACCAAAGTGCAAAGTAATGAGATCCACTGGGTCTTATCAACCTGAGTAATGTTTTGTGTCCCCGCTCACTCTCGCACATTTCTTAAACCGTCGTCTTCATGGGTCAAACACTCCTATATAAAAATTCTATCCATTTTGTTTCCCGCCGATTTGGTGGCGAGAACCTAACTTTTTTTCCCCTTAAAGCCCTTTTTAAAGTTGCACGCTAAATTATTTAGAATAGGCATCCTTTGGTCTCGCTGTGCTTTGTTTAGCTGACACATAAATTTCGCTGCTAGCTTTCAGAGCATTGAAGTGGCTCCAGTGGCCTGAGTTAATGTGTGCTGTCGACTACCCCGTCGTACCACTTCAGAGCATAGTAGTCTTTCAGTTGGAGCCTTTGGCATAAAGGCCCTTTGCCACCCCCACCCCACTACCCCACTCAAAAAAAAAAAAAAAAAAGGCATCAAGCATTGAGCTTATAGTCTCTCCTGTCGGCGTGGTAGAAAATTCCCATTGAATGTTCTCCTATAGATCCCCTTAGATTGTGAGTTTCATCAGAGCTATCATCGCATTCACTCGAGGTTTGTGTACAGCCCGTGGTGTGCCAGCGCGCCTTTGTTGTCCGGCTACTTTTCCTACTAGGCAAATGCGTCTTTGTCAACACGACTTTGACATTCCTCTGACATTTTGCATTCCTCTGGCAGTGGAGGGCTTTTGTAGATGGGTTCAGAGGATAAGGCTACATATTCACAACGGGGAGCTTGGACGCTAACCCTCCATCGTTGCCAACTGACCAACTCCACGCGTGTGCGTGCGTGTGCGCGCGCGTGCGTGTGCACATGCTGTCAGATAAGTTTAAGACGCACAAAAAAAATCTTCCAGTGTGCAAGCCAGTATTTCTAGTATATGTCTTAAATATGCTAATATATTTTCATAGCATGTGAGGCTTTTATCGGCGCTTTCTATTGTACATTTACGCTCAAGTTTGCAGCCAAATAACATTTGACCTTTCAGCTCGGCAGTCGATGTTGCCAGTTGGCAGTGTCCAGGCGGTCTGTGGACGCTGCTTGTCTGGTCATGCAACCTCTTGTTCGGTCATCCAGGCAGTGCAGCCACTTCAGAGCCCACGCCCAGACCACTAATATTTTCCTCTCCAAAGGCCTAATCCGACCCCAGGCATTGCTCACTCCGCCCATCCTCTTCGTTAAATACCAACCCATTCCGCCACTAAAGAGAGAGGCCGAAGTTGACCAGACGCTAAAGCAAACAGATATTGATCTTTGCTCCGGACGAGTGGTTCTCAAAAAGTTCTGAATGTGCCAGACCCCTTTTCTGAAGGGCACAGATTTGTGCTCTCGTGCATGTTAATGTGTGTGGACGTCTTTTTAATTATGAAGTGATCTTCCTTTTTATTAATCAGGGGCTTGTTCTCATGCAATGTAATTTTAAACCTTCAGTCTGGCCTGATGTTTGGTTTATTATATGGCGGTTGCAGTGCAAAGAGTTTTGAGGAGTATGTGTTGTAGGTGAGGGAAGCAATATCTGCAGTGCCTTGGCGCGGGCCTTCTTTAAATTAATGATGAAAAAGAACAAACAGTTCGGGACATTTTCCCATCTCTCCAGACATGACTGATGCATTGAGCTGTGCAGGGTCCCAGACCCTGGTTTGTGACTTGGCACCATTATTCATTCTGCTCTCATTATAGAGGACACTAAATTGAGTTGACCTGTACAAAAATCCAGGGCCCTTTCACAAGCTTGGTCTGTTTCGGTAGTCCGAAGGTTTGATTTTGGTTGTAATTTAGTCTCGTCGGGTTTCACAGTGCACAGATTTAAGCAGACCTCTTTTACATTTCGAAAGCTGCTGCTTCTATGCAGTGGGAATTAGGGCTGTCCTCAACGAAAGAGTTTCTTTGTTGACTCATAGTCATAATTTCAAGCCAATACTTGACTATTCGTCACACTTTAAATGTAATTATTTCAGTATATATATTTTTGGCATCAGAAAATGGTTTGAGTTCTGGGGCGTGACTGTTATGAAACACTGTTAACGTTGTGCTACTTTACAGGTAATACAAAACCTTAATAATGAGACTTTAAATAACCTTTTTTTGCAAACCGCACACACTAAGTGGGTCCTCTATTAAGGGCATCAACAAAACTGTTCTCAATGTGTCACAAATAATGCAAGAAATATATGCTCCAATATCCGAGTGATATTACAGGGATAGAATAAAATAACAAGTTTAATGGGTGGGATACACTTTCCATTCTAAGAACGTTTCACTTTCAAGCTACAGTCGAGGTAATGGCAGCCAGCATCCATGCGGTCCAGTGTGTGAATGGGCAAGACCAACAGGGGAAGTATGAAATGACTTTTTAAGGCTTCAAGACTCGAGGTTGAACAATTCCATAATAACAAATATTTTCAGCGTTTGCAGTGTTTATTCTCTGGGCTTGTGTGCCGTGGGCTTGATACTAGCCTCTAACACAGTCCTCTAATTTGGGTCTAGCAGCAGTGTCTGTTGAGGGGGTGGCGTCAGTCAACCTTTGCTTTGCAGCTGATTGGATTAGCTTCAGCCAATCGGATCCTGCAGTGATAATGTATGTTTTACTGCCGTATTGCTTGAAACTCTGATATGAACCCGCCTGGCTTCTCGTCCCCAACACATGAAATCATAAACCTTGTGGTGGATATTCATGTAGGCTGCATTTCACCCGCACTGGGTTTCATGTGCTGCGGTTTTGCCGTGCTCGGCTTGTCTTTTGTCATAGTCCCTCCTGCGGCACACGGCCATTCAAAGAGATGTTATTGTCCACGTTATTTTCGCCCTTCCAGTGCCGTCCACATCCATTTCAACACGTCAATCACTTGTTCACGAAGCATAGTCCTGAACACAAATGAGTGACATTTTGCTGCGTGTCCAAGATATTCGGTTATTTCCCTTTTTGCTCTCCTGTTGTCCTGTTTTTTTGGCCACAACTTAAAAAAAAGCGGATCATGTTACATGCCAAGAGGTTATAATAGAAAGCCATAGCCATACATCATTTTTCCTGTGACAATATAAACAAAACACCAAATTTTGTTTTAAAAAGTAATCAATCCATTCCTGAACCATTACCGTAGTTAAAGCCCAGCCAAAGGGCTAATGGTGGATTGAGGATGGCGTCTTTCTGCTATCTTAATAACTGGAAGTACCATTGCAGACACCGTGCTCGGCTAAGCCTCCTGTGTCCCTTCCCCCGGGTTCTCCGCTGGCCTGCTAATCTCTGCGCAGCATCACTCTGGGTTTATTACAGTGCTGCAGGCTCTCTATTTTGAATCCCATGTTTTGATGACATTTGTCCTCCATCCCCCCTTTGCTCAAAGTCCTATGAGAGCTGGTAGGGCCATTGTGTACGTGCTCAGTGGTTTGATTTGATTGGTTTGGCCATGAGAAATGTAATATCTCCCGTATTTGAGATATTTTCCATGATTTTTTTTGGTTTGGTGCTATTGTGCATTTAGTGACATTGAGTGTGTTCTTTGTACACACATTTGCGAAAGTGTTATTGCGATTGAATATTGCGGATTTCGGGTATGAAAGCATCTACAAATGGCGATTAGGTCACGTAAATGTAATGTAATGGGGTACTGTAAACAGAATGGATGGAAGGAAGATGTGAATGCTGTTTTAGTCTTCTCCTTGCCAGCATGCTTTAGTTGAGGTTATAAACGTTTGGTCCTTCTGTTTGTTGTGTCTGGATAGTTGCATTAGGCCATCGAATAGCCATTTAATAGCAGGAAATATGCGCCACAGACTCAAAGCTTTGATTTTACGCTGGAATGATGTACGTTTTATATTTTAATTAGCTCCCCACTGATCCCCCAAAATCCATGTCTGGTCTTGTTTTAGGATAGTAACTTCACGCTTACTATAGTGTTGGCTTAAGTGATATGATTATAATTGTAGCATCGCACCAAAAGATTTTGAAGTTGCCCCTTTGATTTATTTTTTAGGCAGTGAGGAGTTTTTTTTAGGAAGTGAGGAGTTTCAAAAACAGTTTGATGACTGAATCTGGGCAGCTAATTGATAAGCCCGGAACTTCTATAATGCATAAATTGCTCCCATTGCTTTAATTGACAGTGCTGAGTTTTTACATTTCACCTGTTATCTTGGCATTAACCTTCATTCTGCATTTACTTTAAACGGTACCAAGATACTTACTGACAATTATTAGGCCTAGCCCCTTTTTCTACATGTTACTGCTTTCATAGTAAAGTAAAATATGATTGACAATAATGCATTCTTATTGCTTCCATGCTGAGTGCCGCAGCACCACATGCAATAACCCACCAGATGCTCCTGTGTGTACATGCTGATAGTAATGAGATATCAGTGTTTCCCTGGTCAGTGCTACTCATTTATTAAATCTGTGCGAGGGTAATTGTGTCGTCTCGTTTCGTATACACCTTCACTGCCTCATCACAAATGCTGGCCATGTCTTGTCTGTCTCTGCAGTAAATCCTGGGGTTGCTGACTTTGGTTAAATGCGGAAAGGGATTTGCCGTCCTCTGTACATTCTTGGGCTCTCCGAGGAAGTTGAATACGAGGGCTTTGCGGTACATCTGTCAAGGTGGTTCTCGCCGCACGGCTCCTCTGCCCCATCTCCCCGCCACCCCGGGTCCTTATCCAGGCCTGGCAAATCCCTGTCAGCAATGGCGTATTCTAAGAGCCCGGTCTGTCCTGTTGAAACATGTAATTCCCCTCTCTATTTAGGCTACCGCGGAGAAAACGACTTGTTGCCACTGACTCTGCCTGTCCGTCTGCTTTTAGCCCCACACAACTAAATGCTACGTGTAGGAATCGTTTTTGGAATAATTAGAATAATGAAAGGTGCCTCATGTCATAGAAAAAATTCATGGAAGGTAAGACAAGGTTGGGATCATTTGCTGGTTGCACACCACTGGTTGCTTTTGGATGTCTTTTTTGAGGTGTGTGTGTGTGTGTCTGTGTGTGTGTGCGTGGGCGTGCATGCGTGTGTGCGTGTGCACGCGTGCATGTGAGAGCATCTGGCAGGGCCAGACTATCATGGCGCATGCTGCTCTGAAATTTATTCTGTCAAGTTAAGCAATCTAGTGCTTCTCTTCAATGCAAATGCATTGGAAAGTGCAACCGGGTTTCCAGATGACCTGGGTGGGGGCAGAACTACTCTGTCCGTTGGGGAGCCAGTGTAAGGGAACTGCAGATGAAATGGCAATAGACTCAGAGTGTGGGTTTAAATCTTCATATGGTCCCCCCCATGAGCAGATTGATGTACCTTTATAAATAAAAACAACTTTGATATTAACTAAATTGTTGTTGCACATTGATGTCCTAGATATTGGACCCCGACTAATGACTGCTCCCAGGTTTGACAGGGAGTCAAACTGAAAGTGGTGTCAATATTGAACCAGGAGATCCCCCTCTCTGGCCAGACATGTTTATCACTGCTTCTGGCAAGAGGCCTACTCAAACCAAATTCCTGTCCGTAGTGAGGCAATGCTTTTTTTTTTGTTAATGAACTTCCATGCACAACGCTTTCTTTAGCATTTGAATGTGTTTAGGGTCCAGACATGGCTCCCAATTGTCATATTGAAAGTATTGCCCTGAAACGCCCTGGAAAAAAACATGTTTGAAGGACAATACAGGTCTGGGTTATCAAACCATCGGAACCGTCTCTCCTGGCTTCACTTAAACATCTGTTACCTTGGTAATTAGTTAGAAGTGCTTTGTTCTACCGAGCCTACCGTGGAGCGTTTAGCCTGAACAAAGCCTGCCAGGAAATGGTAATATAGCACTGTTCTCTTTTGGAACACATGGGTGTCTGTGTGAGTTTGTGGACAAAATAACAGTGCATCGCCCTACTTTACAAAATGTCTCATCACAAATACCAAAGTGCTATTGTCTACATTCGTGGCAGACATGTTCACACAAATTGCTATCAGGCAGAACCTGTGATTTTGACAAATGATGCCGGTAATGGATGTTTTAGCGAAGCCAGGAGAGACCGTTGCGATGGTTTGATCAGCCAGCCGGCGTGGTTCTTTTTTTAAAGGCGCACACCAGATTCGCCATGATTGCGGGATGTTTTTAAGAGATATAATTTATCTAAAAGTGGGATTGTTGATTTTTCTGGTCTGCGATGGGATGTCATTAAATAAACCAGTTTTTTTTTTTAACACTCACAAAGAAATACCACCCGTACCCATTTCCCGCTGCAGCCTCAGTTTAACGAAAGGAGAGGACTGTGTGGGTAATTACTTCTGCATAGAACGCTGTTGATCTAATCATTTCATTAAACCTTTCGACCCAAGATTTCCCTTAGAAAATACTGAGGGAAATGGTTGTTCTCATAACATACACGCCTCATGGCACATAGCTGCAGTGAGATGTTCCCTCCACAACATTTGCTGTCCATCTCCATACTTTTTGGAACAAAGGGACAAAGGAACATAATCACTTTTCATAGACGCATGGATGCGTCTCTTTCTTGACCTTTACTGAATATCAATGTTGCATCAGTTGTCTTTGCTAACGCAGAGATCCCCAATCACACCGACCGTATGGTTGTGTTTTGGTCGCTTTTTAGTGGACAAATGATTGCCATCTATAAAGTCACGGCCGGGGACAAAAAAAAAAAAAACAGTCCCAATTTTCGTTTGCCTTTGTGCTTTTCATTGCGCTTTGTCGCGTCATCCTACCAATGGGATCACAGGCTTGTATGCAGGCTGACCCGAATAATTGGAGTATTTGGGAATTTGTTCTGCAGGGCCTGAGTTAACACCAGGCCACGAGGGATACCAAAGAAATGACATGCAGGCTGTAGCAGCGTAAGGCTGCTGCTGCTGCTGTGGTGGTGTACAAAACGTGTATATATATATATTATATATCACACATCTCAACAGCAGACCATGCAGCTTTGATGCTGTTCTTTGTTTCAAAGTGAGAAAGAGGGTTGGTATGAAAGCGATAACCATGCTCTGCATTGGCGTCCTGATGCGGCGAGCTAACGGCGCCTGTACGTCCCTGTGTGCCCGGTGGGGGGGCGGGGCGTGCTCCGTGGTGCTAACGAGGTAGCCGGCAGTCTGCCCACGTCGTGCGCCCAGATCCGGCCACGCCCCGAATGCAACCCGATCGGAACGCAGAGTTTTGCCGACCTCCGGGATGTGCTGGCGTAGGTCATCGGATCACACTGTGAGTGACGGCCCATCGAGGACTCGTCAGACCTGACAGCCAATGCGTGTGTGATCAGACGATAAGAGCGTTAGCTAGCGGCACGCGTGGGATGCAAACGCAGTTGCCGCACGCCCGCCAATGTACAGTAGTCTTTCGCAAGGTTATTTATTTTCCAAGTTTCTTTCTTTGCTCGTGTTTGCGATCTCCTTGAAACGGCTCGGCACACAGAATCTGAACAGAGCGCACCCGTCGTACGCAAAAGCAGAGTGCTCTCCTATTTTAATTGGGAAAAAAACAAATTCACACGCCGTGGCATTGTGTTGCATTTTCCACCAATCCAAATGGGCCACGACCCTAAGTCAATAAAAGTCCATTCGAGAAATAGCAGTTATTGTTAAATAGATCATGTAAATAATGCTAAAACATGCCATACACGGGTATATGTTTACCTGTGTGGGTGGCGTGTATTATTCTATACCATCGCATGTCTATGGAAAGCGCCGCGTCTTCCTTTCTAATGGCGTGGTTTTTGCTGTTTAAAATTCCAAACTGGTCAGTGGCCTTTTCAGAGATCTAAGAGACTTGTGGGGATGCGAGTCTTGTCTCCATGCAGGAGGCAGCCAGGCTGCAGCCCTCTTCCCCCAGCACCTCAGTTCAGTGTTGCCAGGCACCTAACTAGTTCAAAGGTCCTCTACGGTCCTCTGCCGCGACTCGCAGTACAATATGTCATTGTCTTTCGTGTCGTCCACTGTGTGTGTGCGTGCGCGTGCGTGTGCGTATGCGGGTGTGTGTTAGTGCCGCATCTCATGATTATTTGAATATTCTGTTAGTCGGACTGTTATTGAAAGTGGCGGCTCTAAAGTGGACACTTCACAGCACTCTATCGGTGATGCCCATACAGCCACCAATTTTGTTGTCTGATGACAAGATGCATGCATTTGAGGTTTCATAAAACGTATCTGGTGGTTATTGGCCTGAATCAACCTTCAGAATAAATAGACTCCATAATCGATTGTTTCAGATGAGACTTCAAGATTAGAACAAACTATGATCTTTCTTTTGATGGCCTGATGACTTGAATAAGGCGTACAATTAGTTTGACCAAAAAACGTAACACGTCGATGCAAAACTGCAATGATTTTCCTTTTTTTTTTTTTCTTTTTTTTTTTTTTACAATCGACTATAATTGACACAGTCGAGTCTGCTCACTGTGACTGCCGTTGTGTATGTGGCCTATGGTATTATTTTGGGCCTTACTAAGGTTTACCACAGTGGAACGTGAGCCAGCATGTGTGGGATCCAAGCGGTTTTTGTCCATTTCCCTCAAAGTTCTTGTACAGAAGAGTAAGACTTATTAGTGGCTCAGCCGTTGTTTGGGAGCCTATTAGACTCAAAAGTTTATTTTCGTTTTTTGATGTGCATCAATATGGCGCTTCTGGAACCGTTACAGGCGTTTTACGTCTGTAGGTTTAGTCCATACGGATCTAAGCCTCGAGTTCGCCCCAGAGATCGCGGCAGACTCTTGACAGCTGCCGAAACTCCATTTGTTCCAAGCCTTTAATACTTTCATCTTGTCTTCCTCTCGCGAGCTAGCCTGCTCGGCCTCCCATCCTGCCAACCCCTTCACTGGTTCCCCCCCCCCCCCACCCCACCGTCCTGTCAGTTTGGAGAGTGAAGCTCACACCAGACCTGAGACTGTCCACGGGTATCCAGGTTCCCCCCCCCCCCCCGTCTCTGTTCACTCCAAACCTCCCAAGCGCCTCTTTGTCTTTTTGTGTTTTTGTTGCCGCGTCCATCCGTCTCTCCTTTTCCCTTCATCCACGGTGGCACAACATCGCTAATTAACGCTGTAAAAAAAGGCGGGCGCTGACACGACTGCGGTCGGGATGGCCGACAGTGTCGTTGGCGGAGACGAGGCCAAAGCAGGCGGCGGGCTTCTCGCACAAAAATGGGTTGGCTGAGGTGGTCGGAACAAAATGATGTGGATTGTCGGAGAAAAGGAACAAGCCCGTACATCATGCCTGCGTCTCATTGCTACCACTGCCTATCATTACCTCTCAGAAAATGAAGGAGGGGGCCCGGTTTAGAAAGTATTTCAGATACGCGTATGTGAGAGGAGGAGCTGAGATTGAATGCATACGTTTTGAATATTTGACATTGTGAATATGATGGTGCACGTGGCCTCTGTACATCAACCAAAAGACTGACATGCGTCATGTATGCTCTTTGAATTTTTGTTCCTCCGATGTCAATGAGATGCTCTCACCATCAAATACTGTGTGTAGTCTGTGATGGATTTTTTTTTTATATGCAAAGGTTGTATGCAAAATCTGAATCGAAACTGCAACATTTACAGACTATATCCTCCTGAGCATTCGTGGCTGCCGAAGCAGTCACTCTGTGAAAAGTTGCAAAAGTAAAGGTGTCTTTGTTTGTCAAATCCACCGACGATTCTTCTCATGCGTAGAGGCCTTCAGTATAGCTGGGTTGAAGGTAGTCGGGGAGGATTCCTTTGTTGCACACGTCTGCTGTCTCTGCTGCTCCTCTCTCCACTATTGACGTCGCGGGCTGTACAAAACGTTGTCTGCTTGTTTTGGACATCCAAGCCTTGGATCTGGACAATAATTGTGTGAAGACCAAACAAACAAATGCAGCAACATGCCTAATGATATTAGTGAAATGATACAATAGTTACTTTTTTTTTATTTGTTTTACACTCCAAAGTATTTCTTTCCTTGCATCAAGCGGGATTAATGTTGAGGCTTTGGATTTGAAAGTCTGGGGAAGACCACACCACTGATGGCCACGTTGGCAGCCTTTGTGAATGTGGAATGAGCAGGAGACTCCAGCTCCTTTTTTAAACTGCGCATGTTTTATTCAACCTATGCTAGGCTATGCGTAATGGATATTAGCCTGGGAAAGAAAGAAAAAAACACTTTATTTGCCATCTTTATCGGATGCCAGACGGAATGTTGTGTCTCTCCTAGTGTTCTTCGTGTTGCACAAGTCTTTTCTTCTTCCTCTGCATGTTTTCTACCCATTCATAATTTAGCTCCTGGGCTTGTGCGTGTTAGCGTGCTCAGGTTTGCCCTAACAGGTTTGACCCGGCTGACTGATGAGCACTTCAAAGCATTTGTCTCTGCTAACATGGAGCCAGACAAGTGCAGGAAAGCAGGGTGAAGCCGTTCGCTCAGTGCAATTTCTCAACCCAAGCCACAAACCCGAGCCGCCGCGGTCCGGTGCGCTCCCTACTTTCTGTTCGAGTGTGGAAGTCCTCCTCTCCCGCGTCGTGGATTTCCTTCAGTGCGAGGGATGTTCAGCTGTTTACTCGCGTGTTCGCTTCCCTTTTGAAGATGACGGCTCCAGTTTGTGTGTGGGCAGTGATTGGTGTACATATATTCATAGTACCCCCTGGGTGTCAAGTGTGTGTAGAACTGGCTGCTGTCACAGTGATAGGGAGGGGGATTGTTGCCGCGGCTTGTTCTCTTGAGTTTCAAAGATAGTTTCTCCTTCCGGTCTGGAGCTGTGCCCAGTAGGGTGTCTTGGTTCATGATCAGGTGTGTGTGTGTGTGTGAGAATGACTGAGAATGTGTTTAATGGCCGGGTTAAGACTAGGGTTGGGCGGTATCCAAATTTTGATACCGTTAAACCTTCTCCACATTTTACCGGGGTATACGGTATTACCGTGACTAATTAAAAATCACTTAGTAGGGCTCAGACGGAGTCGCGAAAATGTCGGCTTGCGCTTATACCGGTCAGAAACAGATTGGCGGGTCGTACTGACTTAAAAAGTATATTGTGCAAATCCTTGTTTAAATCTGAATTGAACGATGTCAAAAAACTGCTCGTAGATTGCTCAAATAAAGCTAGAAAAGACATTATTTAAAACGGCAATTTCTCAGTACGCATGCGCAAACATTCGCGGCATGGCTATCACCATAGTGACGGAGATAGTAAACAAAAGGCTAACCGTCAGTCATACAGCGTTCAACAATGCGATTGGCTATTTTTACTGCAAGGCAGGACTTCCAGTTTCTCAACTCCGCCATCTTTGCGTTACGAACGGCCGCAATACATTTCTATGGGAGGACTTTTTAAGTGATGTGTCTCCACCTATATAAGTGTCTCTGGTCTATATGCGCAGCAGATTTTTTTAATGACGGTAATGAAACTGATACCGTTGCTATTTTTAGATACCGCGGGATACCTTATTACCGTATTACCGCCCAACCCTAGTTAAGACCCATTACCAAATGGCAGGTTTATGTTTTTTGTTGGACAAATAACACCACATTTTGTTAACCTTCTAGGCCTTTGAGCTTTGGCCTTGTGTCTTTTACATTATGTCAGAATTCAAAGTTTTCCGTGCGCAAAAACCTTGCGCACACGTGTTTAGGGTTTAAACAAAATAAAATAATTGCTTGAATAGCTTAAAGAGGGACAAGCATAAACACTTTAATGGCCAAATCTGAGCAGACTTTGCAATTAATTTGTTCCTTCACTTTTCAAACTCAAGATTCTTGGACAGTGTTGTGTGCATCAGATGGTCAGTGATTACTGGCACCCTGGCAGCATGAGCGCAGTGAGTGTGTTTGGCCAGTCATTAAATTCCCCAAGGAAAACGAATGCATTATGAATGATCACCAGATGGATCTCCGTCTCTCTCTTCACCACACCCTGGCTCCAAGTCCTGATAGATGACTACTTGTGTCAGGATGGCACCGAATGAGAAGTGTCCGGAATATCTAATGGTCTAATACCGTCCTCGGCCTAGTCGCTCCAAATGTAATATCCTCTGCCGAATATTTAATATGGATTCGCGGGAGGGAGTTGTGAAGTCAACGGTCATGATTCATATGCAAGGTAGCCCAAGAAGGGTCGATTTGTGTTGCGTAAACAGCCAAGATGTTTTCTTCTCGGCGCTAAGCTAATGGAAGCGTGGAGGTAATCCCCCCCTTAGTGGAGTGTTTGAGTGTAGCTTACCTTCCCGTTCCTCCAAGTCTCTAATCTAGCCTTCTGCTCTGCCCCCCTTCTTCATTAAGCCGTTGCTTCTCTTCCCAACATTGTCAACAGACTGGATTGCTGCCACAGCCAGTGCATTTAGTGCTTCTGCATGTCGAGCCTTAAGTGGCCTTCCGCTGCTTGACTGTGATTTCGCCACCGTTAAGTCGGAAGTTCTTGATTATCCCAAATGGCTTTGGAACAAATAGTGTGCGTGTGCGCAGGCGTGTGCGCGTCGTGTTGGGCGGGGCAGCTGCTCTCCAGATGTTGGCCCTGGCGGGAGAAGGGTGAGACACCCAGAGGGGGGGGAGGTGGAATGCCACGTCGCTCAGGGAGCGCTCGGGTAGCAGGCGTGACGCAGATCAAGCGGGAGCCACGCGCTGCAGGCTGTTTAGCACTCGGGCTGCTCTGCGTCTTTCGGTGCAGCTGCTCGCTGTGTGCGCCGCGCCTCAAACGCGGGCCCCCGCGACCCGCAGGCTAAGGAAGTAGCGGGAGTCTCTGCGGAGGTAGTATTCTGGGCTGCCGAGGAACGTCTCACTTCCCGCCATTGTCATCTTGTTGCCGTCGGTGGGATGCGTTTCTGGAGCTTGTGAATGCCCTTTTAATGTGTTGCTCGTCTGTTCCTCTTTGAGTTGGAGCTGTGCTCCGTGTTCAAATTGTTGATTTTTAACAACGGCGCCAACGATCGCCACACCATCGTAAGATTCACCCCCCCCCCAAAAAAAAACTGCAGGTCTCAACGCATTATAAAGGCTGTGTACATCATGTGATCACGTTCCAAAACATTTACTCTGTGACGGAAGGCACCCTGCTGGTTTCACAGTTGGCTCACTGAACCGTTCTCGCCAGCTCCGCGCCTTTTATTTTACATGTCAGGAGAATAAAGAATCAGTAGAAGAAGAGTCAAAGTTTGGCCCGACTCCAAGACATGTGCATGTTCCCTTTTTAAACCCGCATCACATCCACTACCAAGCGCACATGCTCCCGGCGCTAACCTGCTGGCAACCAAAGGGGTTCACATCCTTTTCACATCTTTTTCACATCTGTATTCCCATGTGTGTGTGTGTGTGTGTGTGCGTGTGCTTGAAGGTTGTCCTTCACTCCGGCAGCCTCTCATTCCCCCACGGGATACAGTATTTATATCTAATATGAAGTTTTAAATGGCTTCGGTCTGCTTTGACGGTTCAATTGTTAGATTAAAGGAGGCATCTTAAAGGGAGATTTAAGTCTGACATCAGGGACGCGCGGGGCTTTTTATCATGTCTTCCCGTCTGCTGCTGGTCCGGCGCCAATGCCTTATCGGGGGGACTAGATGATGATGAGAGACAATAAAACAACACTCTCCTGAGTTAACCACCTCACATCAGTGCCGGGGAGAAGCGGTGGGTCATCAAACGCTGCAGCGTGTTGAAATGTTCCCAATCAAGTGATTTTGTGCAGCGTGGAATAACCTCAGGAAGCCACTCGCGTTTCCCCCCCCTCCCCCCCCCCCTCCGCGCTAACTCGACAGACCCTTTCTCGTAAGCGGCGCATCAAAGGCCTCGCGTGCTTTATGAGCCTGGCTGATTGGCTCTAGTTTAGAGCCGGATCAATTGTGGCAAAAGTTTGAGCAAAGGACAAAGCGGGTGTGTTTTTGATGTGTTTTTGCTTTCCGGCAGCGTTCCTTATGTAATGAGCCAGCCAGTGCTTTGATCTGGCTCAAGTTAAGTGGCAATGTCCACTTAATGTTGCAACTGCCGTCCCCCCCCCCCCACATCCATTCTTCTGTTGGAGTCTTGGAATCCGTGCTCGTCAGTGTCATGCAAATGCTAATAAGCAATTTGCAAAATGTATCGAAAAATACTAAACACTGTCCATCCCGAATCCCCGACAGAGTGGGACACTGCAGTCGCTCGGGCGAACGCTGCTGTGATTCCAGATGCAATAAACTTTAATATTTCATTTTAGTGCTTTGTCAATAACACTATTTCATAAAGGGATCGATGTGTTCGCTCCGAGGTGGTGATGTAGCACCGTTTTCAGTTTAGCAGCCTCTTTTTAACTGGCGCTGTTGGGAAGCTTATATTTGAGAGATGAATTGCTGTGTAAAGTATCCCCTCTATGTCACTCCGTGCACATTGGCTTTGATGGATTATCACTACATTAATGACCTTGCTTTAGGAAGGGCTATAAATTCATCAAAGCTGCGATTACGAATGCGTTTTTGTTTCCTCAACACTTATTGTGCATTCAGTGCCTTTCGAGGCGATGAACTATCGACGTTCGTTTATGAATTAGCCTCGGTCAAAATGCATTTACATCAGTCATTTTTGTTTTGCAATAGAAAAATTGAGTTGAAAAGCTGCTTAGCTGCCCAGATGCCCAGAGCCATCAATCGCCTTTTTTTCCCCCACTCGACACCTTTTCCCATAGTTGAAGGTATTTGTTGAATAAATGTGCAACTTACTCAAAGAACAGATTGGCCGCGGCACAGGAGCATCAATTCAGCTTCAAATGGCCGTGTGTACGCGTCAATTCCTCAAAGTCACTCCCCTGAACTGTAGCTCTACAAATGTCAAACTATGTAGTCATTAAATGTGCAACCCTACAGCTTCTGTTTATTCCTAATGACTCTGGCAGACCCACTTATGCCAGCATGAGGGGCTTTTTATGATCCTGAACTCACTGTAGAACGAGGCAAAATTATTACATGTGAATTGTCATTTAGTTTCACAACTTTACCACCCTTTTATCCTCAGTACTTCACGTTCCACGTGAGAGATGATATGAGAGATTATATGTTAATGGAGACATTAGGAGCAAGGCCTGTGAATGGAGCAGAAAATGGTCTGCTGTCCAATGTCCAAAGGATGAAAACAGTAACAACAAGCGACAAAGCTTGGCTTTCTCCTTTTCATGCATGTGCATGTGTCCCTTTTTGACGCGCTCAATAACAGATTTATCTCAAGGTAAATTACTACTTTTGTTTTGACCTTGCGATACCATTTCGAGATTGTTATACCGTTCACAATTGACCAACTGAACACCCATCACCCATCTAATAGCACATCTCCTGTCTGTGTTACAGATACAACCACGAGGCCCTGTGCAGAGGCAAGTGTCGGATGCTGGGAAGACCTGCCGAGGCCTGGTTCAACACGATGTCCAGCTAGTTGTCGGCTTCTCGGTGAATGTTCTAGAGGTCAGTGCATTTACACAAACAGCCAGCCCCTCCGTGAACCCGACGTAGTCCGGTGCGCGCTGAACTGGTCTTTTTGGACTCCTGTTGATAGCCTTGGAAATACGCGAGCTCTTTGAACCTCGGGATGGATGCATTAGCATTTGTCTGATCGGTAATTTCCTGTTTTGCTCTCAGGGTTCAGATACAGCTTTCAGCCTTACTTCAGTCTCTTGTGAGACTCTTATAATCTTGGGGGGGAATATGGTTTTCATCTTATTTAAGAAATGGGTCAAACTTGGGGGAAGCCATTTCCAAAAAGAATGCTATTCTTATTTATACACTGTTCTATTATGCAGTTTATTTCCAATTCCTCTAATTCTTTTACATTCATATTTCATAAGGGGTCTGTAAAATGGACGGGGGAAGAACCTCATGACATGCAAATACGCTGTAAAGGGTTCAATTGTTGCACGTTTGTAAAGTAACTATTGGGCTGTATTCAAATAGCGCAAATTACATTAACTACGGTCGCGTTGTTTTTTGCTTTTAATTTATTCTGATTTTCTAATCTTGATGGGAATGCAAAGTTGCCATCAGTGGCAACCAAACCATGCAGAATTGTTGACGGTGCCCCAGATCTTGTTGCCCCGGGCAACTGAGCTTGGGTTACCTTTGAGTCTCGCCCAGCTGGGTCTGAACTCACGCAGAGAAATTCAAATTGAGAGCCATTTTTAAGTTCCTTCAGGCCAACGCCACACCCTTTTTTTTTCTTTTTTTTTTCAAATATGAGCGCAAATGGATTCCTGTATACGTCCTTCTAACCCATTGTCAGACAATTTTCATGAATGGTAATTGCTGTGTAATAAATGCACTGTTTTTGTGCTCTACGTGAATACATACTATATTGTCAAAATATGATGGAAAAAAATGCTTTTGCTTTTCTTGTGCGAGAGATGGATTAGACAACAGAAGCTCATTTAAACCCACTTCACTGCACCGTCTAGTGTGCGATAGACCAGGAGTAATTAAAACTGCAACAGCATGTGGTTTTTTATAGGAGTCAGCAATTGAGCAGTCAATTTCCAAATCAACATATGGCCTAATGCAGGCCTTATCTTATCATTCACCTGCAATAGTAAATATGCATCGTTATTAAAGGAGTTCAATACATTGCATTTGTGCTTTTGGAAATGGTTAACTAGTTTTGTGTTGGGAAAGCCTTGGACCGGACACAACAAAGATGTTTCAGTTACTTTGACTTCAGGCTTGTTCAGTCTTTACAAGAATAGACCTTTCAGTGCCATACCCTGAAATATAGTTTATTTTCTGCAGTGGTACAAACCATACTGAGCATGTCTTCTCAATAATTTTTTTTTTTACACGGCAATGAAATATCCATCTGTGGTTCAATGTTTATGGACTACAGCGAGCCCAGACTCCTTGAAAAAGGGAGAATAGTTATCAAAGTGTCGGGATTTCTCCTGACCTGCACTGACTACAGCGGCCCATCAGCCCGTCTCCACGCCCGAGCCCAGTCCAGTGCAAATTACAGGCCTCCTGCTTGCTGTTGTCAAGTCAGTGCAATCGGATGTGAAACTGGAAACTTACATTTCCTGCTTTTGTGTAGCCTCTGGCAACTTTTTGTATTTGCAGGTTCGTTGGTGGTGGGATTGGTTATATAAGCGAGGTTATTACACACACACCATTATACACAGAATTATACATAGATGTATGAATAATTTAGTGTTCCATAGCAATGTGAATTCCATTAGGTTGGCAGAGAGGAGAGTGCTATCGAGAATGTCATGCTCTTACGGTACAGTGGAGAAATACATAGGTTATGGGAAGTAGGCACTATAGTTAGACCGAGCATATGTCTTGGCATAGACCTACCATATCAGGCAAACATGGGTCCTTAAGGGTTGTTTTGTGTAACGTCCAGCTTAATGTCCTCAAACTACCTTAGAAGCTGTTCCAAATCAAGGCTATAGTGTGTCAAACATAAAGTGTATATATATCCTTGCTTTCTTAACATTGGCCATTTCATGTTACTATTTTAATATAAGTACCATACAAATGACTTGATATCATATTCTTGACACGTTCTAAATTCCGTTTAGCATTTCCACTGCCACGGCTCTCTCGCTCTCCCTATCTCTCTCTATACCGCTCACTGGCAGTCTCTCTGTGTGTGTGTGTGTGTGTGTGTGTGTGTGTGTGTGTGTGTGTGTGTGTGTGTGTGTGTGTGTTTTCTCCTTCAACAAACAAAGTGCTCAGCGTCCGCCCGAGCTGCTAATTTACAGGCAGCCTGAAAAACCGCCACCCGAGTTAAACCTGCGGAGGAGAACAGTGGAAATGTCAGGGGTTCAGCTGGGGCTAGAACACCTGTGTGGCGCCGCAGGGCTGCCTTGTGCTGTTTTCTACTCCCCCCCCCCCCCCCCCCCCCCCGGGGGGGAGCATCTCCACGCTCACGGCCCCCTTATCACCGCGATGGCGTCTGGTGGTTGTTTTCACCAGAGGACAGCACTGTTCGTCTGGCGCCCCCGTCCCTGGGCGCCACGCCGCCCTGGGAGCCACATGTTGAAACGGGTCTCGCTGAGCGGTGCGCGGTGAGAGGTTACCAGGCAACGTGGCGTAAAGGTCACCTGAGGAGGAAGCGCCGTTCGGGTTTCACAGACGTGTTTCGTGGAGGTTTCGGTGCCTGGTTTTCTCATGATTTGCCGTTTGAGTGTCCAGCAGACTTGTTGGCTCCCATCCCCACTTATATTATGCCTTGGGGTATAATATGCTTAACTCGGGAAGAGATAACGTTTTTTTTTGTAAATTACAAAACTAACCAGTTAGTTACATAACCAAAAAAAAAAACCATTCAGTATGAAGTGTCTGCTGGCACCATTGCTGCATGAAAGGGCAATTTCCTCGAGGGAGAAAAGGCATTTATATTTCTGTATTTGTTTCACAGACCATCCCAAGCTGGCATCTTAAACCCCCCGCCCAAGATGAAATTAAATACCCCTGAGTCGGTTGGAGAGAGGATCAGTCAGTCAGTGTGTTTCATGCAGCAGCTGTCAGTGCATCCAGAGATGCCTGATATGTTAACAATTCATCACAGCTGCTGTCTGACTTTAGCTTTACAAGCTAACGGCGGTCACCGGGGGGTCCGCGGCCCGGCGGTTGTCTTCCAGAGGAACTGGTGCAGCAGCAAGCAAGTCGTTGTGAGAGCCGCCGGGGGGCCTCTGGGACCGCCTGCCTCATGACCCCGACGCACTTTGTTTACACTTGGCCCCCCCCCCCCCCACCACCCCCGGTCTTTGGATCAATGTCACGGCTCCATCCCCCACGCCGCCTCCTAAAAGCGTCTTTTCAACACATCTCTGTACTTAGCGCGCCTCAAATACACACCAGCACAAATGCTGTTCATTTCCCCCCCTTTTTTTTTTTCCTTTTTTTTTCTTCCTTTTTTTAATGCCAAAGCAGACGCCAAAAGCCTTTTTCATCTTTATTTTTAATTTTTAATTTTCCTTTCTAACCTAACGGGCCTATTTTTTCTTTTGCCAATTTTCCGATATTCGCATCTGAAGAAATCTTTGGTTGCTTTGTGTTCAAAATTGTCCTCAGGAGTCTGCACATGCTGGCACAGGATGAATACTCGACAGTCATCTCTCCGGTATTGCTATCGCCAGTAGCCTGTGCACATCGAGGAGTTTTATTTCTCTGTTTTGGGCCAGGGGGGGGGTGAGACACCCATTGATCAGTCCAATAAATCTATAGGACAAACTTAACGGGCAACTTATTTGTGTCCAATGTAAGGGGAAACAAAGATGACAAAAATGTCCTCCCTGCTTTAGGGACCATGAGAGGCGCCACGCCCTGAACGGCGCCGAGTGTCTGCCCTGTTTTTGCCGCGATGGAACGACGTGGGTCTCCTGAGGTCTTCAGTGGCAGGCTCCAGGCCAAGGAGTAGAAGCCCAACCACACTTGTTTTGGGACACACATTTTGAAGGCCCGCGCCAGTAGACACAATTTTTAGCTCACATCTCAGTCCACTGGAATAGTAAAGTATAAAAAAAAATGCTCCTGCTCTGTGGTTGTTTTTGAGAAGGAACACCCGTTTGCTTCTGATAAAATAATAAGGCTAGTCGCTTGCCTCCAGATGCCTGGCTGGATGAGTATATGAAAAACATTGTGCAGCCGGCCATTTTAATTGAACGCAGTCTCACAGATTGTTATGTAACCAGTGCATTGTCTTCAGATTCATGTGCATCTGGGTTTAGCATCGTTTGCGCTGTAAAACGTGGCAAATGGCCGTGGACTCGAGGACTTGAGGACTTGAGAAGTGGACGTCCAACAGCAAGTGAGGCCTGAACTTATTCTCTTTTCTATCTCATCCTTTCCCTGCTTGTTTTCTCCTCCTCCCACCCCCCACCAACTCCTGAAGTGAGCCACTGCATGGGAGCAGAAGCGTGGGGGTCCCCAGTGTAATTACCCCCGCCTCTTCCAAAGACGCACCGAAAGCCCCGGTTCATCTCGGAGACCTCTGTAAACAAAAAATCTCTTCCAAGAGGCCTTCTGGGTTTTGGTCAAAAACGACTATTCTTCCTTCCTTCCAGTTTCCTGAACCATGACATTGACCAGGAAATCTCCCTTGTTTTGTGTTGTTGTTGTTGTTGCTTTGCTTCAATCTGCACAGCGTGGTTGGGTTTTTATCCCACAACACGATTGCACTCCACATCGCATCTGCACTTCCAGTGACCGCGTTTCAGTGTACCATCCCTCCCTAAATCAAATAGTTATTACCAGAGGGATTACGATTCAGCCAAACTTCCAGAGAGATGAGCTGATCACCGCTGGATGATACAGCAGCCCAGGCATATCGCATTTATATAAGTGGATTTGGGTCAAAATGCACTAGAAACTAGACAAATACTGTCTTGTCCACGGGATTAAATACACTTCCCCCCACTGTAATCCATCTGTGCAGCCTGGGATTCTCTTAACAGTCTGCAATATATTCATATTTTTTTAATCTCTACATGTACATTTAAAAAACGCCAGAGCATCTGAATGGCTAATGTGATTTATAATGATGTATAGGGGGAAGAAAACACGCTGCTATTTTTGTGTAGCGTTGCATGCCTGCACTGTAAAAAAAAAAAAAAAAAAAACAACCAAACAAAAAAAAAACCCTGGGCATTCAAGATGTCCCTGAGCAGAATAGCCCGAGTCGGTGTCCATTGTGCCTCAAAACCCCGGCTGAAGGTTGGCAGCCAACCACCCCCGAAAAGAGCCAATTATCTGCAGTCGGTCTCTGTGACGAGGTGGCCCCTGCATAATCCTGACGCCAGCGGAGCCTATGGCCCCCCCGCGCCCTCTCCGCAGTGGCTGCCTCCCACCTCCCAGTGCTCTGGTTCATCTCGCCACCATGCTGGCATTTCTGAAAATATCAATGCAAGGACTTTTTTTTGTTCTATGCAGGACTTTCTTATATATATATGTTTTTTTTTCCAAAGTAGAAAATATGCCAAAGGGGATTTTTTTTTTTTGCCTTAACAAAAAAAAAGCCCAAAAGAAAAAGAAACTGCCACTAGTCAGAGGACATCTAAATCATTTTTTTTTTGGTCATTCCGGTGCTTCGGGGAAGACTATGTATGGCATTGGGATTGTGTTGTAATGAACGTCTTACTTCGCTTAATTCTTTAATGACACACTGGCCCCGGCAGGACGCTGTGATCCGCCTCTCTTTCATGTTATTAGACGCTTGTTAGTAAATGATCGGTCACACTGTAGCCTTCTTCCTCGACGGCGTTTACTGGCGGTGGTATTTGTGATGGAGGCTGCGGTTATTGTAATTTGACTTTGTTGCCGTGGCATATCGCCCCTATTGTCCCATTAGTGCGCTTTAATCGCATTGACCTTTTAAGCCTGTGGCCGGGCCAGAGCAGAGGCATTGCGATGAACTTGGGGGAGTAATGATTTTCTCCCAACCCCCTCCCCACCCCCTCGCTTGCCTTTTTTTTCATGGGAGGCCCCCCCCCCCCCGGCTGTCGATGCTGCGTTTGCAAGCTCCCTCCGCAGCAGAGATGTGTAATTAGTGTGAGGGAGGAGCAGGGCCCATTTTCCTTATTGATTTCTCGCCGGCCTGATGAAAATCCATAGACACTGGCGGGTACGGACCGGCGTGCGTGTGCGTGTGCGTGTGTGTGTGTGTGTGTGTGTGTGTGTGTGTGTGTGTGTGTGTGTGTGTGTGTGTGTGTGTGTGTGTGTGTGTGTGTGTGTGTGTGTGTGTGTGTGTGTGTGTGTGTGTGTGTGTGTGTGTGTGTGTGTGTGTGCGCGCGGCGCCGGTACCGGAGCCCACTGGACCCGGGTCCGTCTGGCCTTCAGATGTTGATTAGCTGCCACGTCACTCATAACGTGATTACCGTGAGCACTGTGTTTGCGCTGGGCCGTGGCGCCAGGCTGTGTTTGGCGGCGCCGGTCGACGGCCAGCTGTGGCGGAGTTAAGGTTTGACTTTTTTTTTGTTGGTATTTGAAGGTCAAAGCGCGGCTCGCCTTTTTAAGCATTCTTGGCTGCTGGTGTTCTTTTTATTTTTCTTATTTTTTTATGATTGTGTATTTTAACCTTTGCCCTTTTTATGACTCACACCAAATGAAAATACAGCATGAAGTCAATAAGTTTTAATGTCAGACCTGGCTCTTTTTTTTTTTTTTTTTGGCAGTCCCTGGACCCCTTCTAGTGCATCCAAACCAAAGCACATCCCCGTTGTGTGGCTGGATTTCATAAGTGGCTTTAAAAATATTCCAAAGGTCATGCATGTACTGTACTGTATTGTGTTGGTTGAAGCACCGTTGTAGGAGGGCAGAGGGAATGTTTGGATATTACATTACTGCAATAAGCTAATCTATTCTCGATGTGCGCCTCTGACATCCACATAGATAAGTGACTCGTGACCATAGAAACAGACATCAATCAGATGTGGAGGTTTTGGTGGGGGGGGTTTCACACTTTTCTCTGAAATCCAATGGCTGCATCGCTGATACCTGGCAGGTCGACCGCGACACATATTCCCCGCGTCCCGTTGTTCCCGGCGGATTGTTCTCCGGCACAGTGGCGTCTCAAAGCGAGACCGGCCTGTGAATCACACACACCTTACCAGCAACCTACACATCTGACGACACGCTAATTAATTTCTCGCTAAACGCATGCTAAAACGGTGTGTGTGTGTGTGTGTGTGTGTGTGTGTGTGTGTGTGTGTGTGTGTGTGTGTGTGTGTGTGTGTGTGTGTGTGTGTGTGTGTGTGTGTGTGTGTGTGTGTGTGTGTGTGTGTGTGGAGCCCCCCCTTACTAACGCGGCGTCTCCCCACCCCAGGGACCGAGCGGGGACCATGCGCTGCCTGGCCGCGCGGGTCAACTACAAGACCCTCATCGTCATCTGCGCCCTCTTCACCCTCATCACCGTGCTGCTGTGGAACCGCTGCTCCAGCGACGCGCCGCTGCGCTTCCTGCCCCGCTCGCCGCCGGGCGCCGCCCCCAGCGCCAAGGCGGGCGACGCCAGCATCAGCAGCCAGCAGCAGCAGCCCCCGCAGCCGCCGGAGCCACCGCCGGTGGTGGGCGGCGGTGGCGGCGGCGGGGGCCTCAAGTACGAGGAGATCGACTGCCTGGTGAACGACGACGTGACCATCAAGGGCCGGCGGGAGGGCGCCGACGTCTACCTGCCCTTCGGCTGGATGGAGAAGTACTTTGAGGTGTACGGCAAGGTGGTGCAGTACGACGGCTACGACCGCTTCGAGTTCCAGCACAGCTACTCCAAGGTGTACGCCCAGCGCGAGCCCTACCACCCCGACGGCGTCTTCATGTCCTTCGAGGGCTACAACGTGGAGGTGCGCGACCGCGTCAAGTGCATCAGCGGCGTGGAAGGTGAGGGGGACGCAGAACGGTTGCGATCGAGAAAAGCCCGGGTTTTAAATGATGCGGAGCGGCACCGGGTGGGGCGCCTGTTTGGTTTTCGTTTCACTCGGGGAAATGGGAACTGTTGTATTTTGTTCTTTTAACAAGAATGGGCGGAAGCGTTCGTGGGATCGGCATTTCACGGTGCACATCCAGTGATATGGTTCAGGAAATCCTTAGATCCCCCCCCACCAACCCTCCCCCCCCCACAGCTTCACACCGGGTGCTGAAAGTTAGAACGGCTGCTTAAAATTCACCGCTTTGACCGGCCGCTCTCCCTGTGTAACTAGGGGCTAAGTAAGTGTGTGTGCGGCGGGGTCTGTTGTGCGTCACTGTGCACTTGTGTGCGTGCGCCCGAGCGAGAGGTTGAGTGTGTGTGTGTGTGTCGAGAGAGAGAGAGAGAGAGAGAGAGAGAGAGGTTTTGGAGGGGTTTTTTTTTGTTGACCAGCGTACACTTGTTTAATCAAACGAGACCCGGGTTCATTAATACTCATTTACCTCGGGCCAGAGCCAATGCCCTGAAACAAAGCCCAGAGTAATCCACCTGTCGCCGCGGTGAATAATGCCCCGTGGACGGCTATGCATTTAGTAAATTAAATGGGAATTGATTGTCGGAGATTGCACACCCTTATTCAATGGGCACGGACATGATGGCGTCCGCCTAATCTATTTGACGCTCCGATGGAATTCCAGATCCATCCATCATCCCGAGCTGACCGATTCTCCCGCAGCATATTTGAGCAGCGGTGGTACATGAAAGGGTCTTTTCCATTACCAGGTGCGTTATTTGATTTGATGGGATCTTAACAAGACTCGGGCCGCGGGAGACGATTCGGAGCGCCGTGATTGAAGCGCTGTGTGCCGTCCGTGGCCGTGTCTCTTCTCTGTTTCGGGCGCGGAGAGTTCAGCTCGTGAATTCGATTTTTTGACTCGACGGGCTCCTGGCCGCAGACGCCCTCTGTCTGGTGAACAATTATGAGCCGAGGGACTGATTTGCGTGCCCCCCCCCCCCCGAAAGGCCCTTACCGCGTCCCCCGCGGCGCACAAGGTTAGTGTTGTTTTGCTCTGGAAACCGCAGAGATCAGACCCACCAACAAAACAGTACAGTGCTGGTTGGACAACAGTTTGAATTAACTTTTTATAATGAGTACACGTTGAAGCTACTGGAGGAGATGGCTGCACCGCCCGGGGAACCTGCCTGCGGGGTCACCTCTGCCTTTGACTCCCAGTGCGTTCCTCACCAAGTTCTCACTCTCGCAGAGGTTTAGTCACAACACATTAAAGGCAATTGCTACGAGTGCCTTTTGGTAATTTCCCTAGACCATTTAATTTGGCTATTAGCAGATAAAATGTTGGGGTTTGCTGTGTCAATAAAGATGCAGTAGGAGACCATAAAGTCCCATTAGCCAGACATTTAAATGGACTTAATTAAGGGCATTTTCATATTAGGTAGGATTGATTGGTACCCCCCCCCCCCCCCCCCCCCGTGCTCAGCGGTGACATTATTAATGTTGTTCCACACACGCCCCCGTGCATATCCACACACTCCGATGCAGTAGGTGGTGGTAGGTAGGCACCTAGTAGGTTTAAGAACCACCAATAAACAATAAAAGAGTACTCTTTGCACCTTACCACACGTTCCGGTGTGGTAGAGTGCCACATCACACGCAGTCGGGTAGACCTTCGCACGATGCCTACCATTGTTGATTTTTTTTTTTTGGAGACCGTGTCAAGAACGACGTTCCACCTGCTTCTGACGTTATCAGCCATGGCCCTGCGGTTCTGAGGGCTAACATTGTGCTGCACACAAACGCAGATACAGGATGGCAGTCCACGTCCGTGTTTGGAACAGTTTCACTGTGTACCAAACAGTGCAGTGAAAGGTGTTTGCACCAGGTGTTTCAACACCTGGTGCAAACAGAACCGGAGGGCACGTGAACCGTGCTCCAGAACACCCTTTCAGGTTGACACGGGCGCGGTTCGCAGTGTTCTCACTCATCAAACAAACTGGAGTTTTGGGTCAAGTGTGCTCTGATCCAGGCCCAGGTGTCTGGTGCGAAAGCACTCTGACTAGTACTCGTCTTTCACTGCAAAGTATTCCGGTCAGAACACAGAAGTTTGGGTCCACTGAGATCTGAAGCTCAGCAGAGAGGGGAATGTAAAGCATGTCCTTGTGTTTCTGTTCCCTGTGCTAATGGCTTCACTCTCCTCTGCATACCTGATGAAGTCTTCACTGATGGGGTGTGTGATTCAGTGAGGTTTGTGTGGATGTCATAATCCCAGGCCGCTCATCCGGCATTTCTCAGAACCATTAAGAGGCAGGATTAAAGCTGCAGCCAAAATTTCGCCCGTTTAACACCCACGCACTTGCAAGCACTTTTTTTTTTTTTTTTCTTGAGCACCAAGTGGTTTATTTTTATTGAATTCTGCAAAATGAAACTTGGTTTGTGTCAATTCGGTTTAAAAAAAAAGAAGCTATTTGTATCATTTGTGGCTCCGTAAAATCACAGTGGCAATCTAAAAATGCATTTGGCAAATGTCATTGTCATCAATATATATATATCGATGACAATGACATTTAGTATGGAGGAAGAGCTCTATATAAATATAGATATATGTCTGTATCTTTATAGAGCTGTTCCTCTAACCCCTCACGTCACTTGAATTGCCTAATAGATATTCATTATTTTAGTTGTCTTGGTGCCTGGGCCCCTGCACAGCAACCACTGGCAGACACTGGCGACACCCGGACATTAGGAGTACTTAAAGGCTGAATTAAAGGCCCTACAACGAGTTAATTGCTACTTAGCAACCAGTGCAGAAGAATGAGAATTTCCATGCCATTATTGCGCCGGTTCCCATTGTCAGGTGAGGTGCTGAAATACCCGCACTGCGACGTCAAACCTGTCCTGAGACACGTGTACCGGAAAAAAAGTTAGCTCCTGAGCGATTTCCAATGATATACCTGTCCCTCTGTTCTCTGTTTCTGAAATAGTGAGCCATTGTAAGACGTTTTCACAAGTGCACTGTAATAACTGGCTGTAATCGCCTCTGCTGGAAACAAAGAACATCCTTCACAGAAACAAAAGAGTGGCTGTGCAGCCATGTGAGGTGCAGTCAGCCTCACTCTAGGGTATCGGGCCAACGCTGGCATAGGTGTGCGTCTTGACTTTTAAAGGGTGCGAAGTGAATAAAAGCGGGGAACTCTATTCTCCTAAACAACAGTTAATCCAAGGCTTTCATTCGTGTTTAATGCTCAGGATTTAGCCATCGACTGGGCGGTCACTCCCCACAATAAGGGCCCCGCTGGGTGGCAAATTGCGCTCCCCTGTGCCCCATTGTGTCCCCCGCCGCAGGTATGAGGCTGACTGTTGTCAGGGTGGAAAATGGGTCAGGCAGGGATTGAGCCCAATCCATCGGCTCCTCTGTGCCGTTCAGTGGGGAGCCAGGCTGTTCTCACCTCTTCGAGTCGTGTTTGTTTTTGTTTTGTCAGGAAGGAAGCACACATGCTTGCGCGCGCACACACACACACATCCGGTCCGTACGTGCACACGCACGAACATACACACACACACACACACACACACACACGGTCTGTACGTGCTTGCACGGGGACATACATGCACACACACACACACACACACACCTCGTCCGTACGTGCACGCGCATGGACATACACGCACACACACACACATACATACACACACACCTGGTCCATACGTGCACGTGCATGGACATACACGCACACACACGCACGCACACACACTTACTTATGTGCACACACACTTCCTTACGCACATACACTTACATGCACACTCACAGACACTTATCTATGCACACACTTACTAACCCACGCAAACATGCGCACACAGACACGCACGTGCACGCACTTACACGTGCCAACACACGAACATAGATGGCACCTGTATGGCCTGATTTTTCATGCTCCATTAATTAAGCCTAAGGCTAGTTACTATTTAGCACGCCGCATGCTCAAAAATATCTACACACACCCGTTTCCCTTAAACCTTCCCTGCGCAAAAATTGGCGCTCCATTAATTAGCCTCTCACAGTCAGAACCGCTGCGGGGCTGGGACCGGGTCGCAACACGGACCGCCACCCACGGAAAAGTGTATTTAACAAGCCCCTCAGCGGCACATACGCTCCCGGCACGCTCGCTATCCTGCTTCATCTCTCTGGACCTCGAACCGTGTATCCCCCCCCTCCCCCCCGTCCTCCCTAAATGGCCTCGGGGCCCAATCACACCGCACGGACTCGCTCCGAGACCAATCAGGAGAGGTGAGCGCCCTTGTTCTGGATTTAGCCGCGGCCCACAGCTGAAGGGTTTACGCCTCACCTTGAATCATCGCGTCGGGGAAAAAGGGACCGTTTGGAAGGCGGGCACCTCGGGGTGGGTCCTCCCCCCCCCCCCCCCCCCCCCCCGCGCGGTCACACCGTGTGTCTTCACGAGGCGGACTCTCACCCGTAGCGGGGGTGAACGCGGCCGCTTGATTTAGGGGAAGTTGGGAAGTGTTCTCGGCGAGACCGGAGGAGAGAGAGGCGAGTAAAAGCCCTGCAGCCGGGGGACCGTGGTTAGAGGGAAGAACTAATGACCCCACCAGGAGCCTCTTAAATCAAGAGCTACTCCTATCTCTCTCTCTCGCTCTGCCTTTATTATCTCCCTACTCCCCCCCCCCCCCCCACACACACACACACACTCACACATACTTATATCCATATATCTGCCTCCACTACCATCTCTTCACTCCCCATTTCACCCCACAGGTGCCACATTGCCACGTCTATTCTCTCTCTCTCTCTCTCTCTCTCTCTCTGTCTCTTACTCTACCTTTTTCTCCGTCTCCCTATGTCCCCCCCCCCCCCCCGTCCAAGGATGATGTAGTAGTTGTATCTGGCACGCAAAGGAGCACTGGAAAAGATGTACTCAAGGAGTCTGTTGCAAAAAAAAAAACTAGGCCAGACGTCGTCTCGCACAAACTTAATTCAGGCACAAACTCTTAAACCTGGACACGGGATCCCGGCGCTACTCAACCGCGCGCCGCCACGCCATGTGGCGCAAGCGTGCACTGCAGCCCAGCCCAGCCTCAGTCAAAACCCCTACAGACATATCCAGCACCTGGTGAGACATACCTGCTGACTCCACCCACCCAAACAAGCCCAAGTAGGGCCCAGCGGAAGGCTCCGAAACGAGGGCACGGGAGATGGAAGGAGCCGGGCGGGTTGTTAACAGGGAAGTAGCTGTGGCTCGCTCTCGCTGGAAGGTGATTGGTTACTGCGACGTGTGAGTGCCCTTCTGATTGGGTGAATGCGGCGTGCTTGAGTCGGTGTGCAGCTAGAAGCGGGTCAACATATATGCGGTTCTGGTAACCAGTATGTGTGTAGAATAGTCTAGTGAAACTGTCGTTGCACGGTCGAGAAGTAGGCAGGCACACTTCATGAATGACGCATATGATATGAACTCATTGTTCTCGAGGGTCCGTGGGTGGTGGAGGATCCAGCGTGGGTATCAACAGCCACTTGGGCATTTCATCCGCCATTATGAAAATCAAAAGAACCACATGACCCTCCTTTGCGAAGTACGCGCCGGCCAGAGTGGCTGGCGTGGCGGTCAATGTCTCCACGCGTTTGACGTGCTGCCACTAGTGAAAGTAGTGCACGTCAGGGCCGGTCACCGGTGTGTTTGTTTGGACCACCTTGTTTGCCGACGCATAACGTCCACGTGAAATCTGAACGCTCCCAGACT
>JAXIVH010000643.1:0-52500 GCA_036785325.1 Urophycis tenuis
CCACCCCCACTTCCTCCATACCCCCCCCCCCCCCACCCATACCCCACTCCCTCCATCCCTCCCCACCCCCCCGCCCCCACAACTCCTCTTCTCCGTTCACCGTTGGCTCGCAGCTCTGGGCTCGGCTGAACGCGGTGGGAAAGGGCGCCCCTCAACCCTGACATGATGTTGCCCTCTTTTGGCGGCGACGTGAAACTGCGCTCCTCACTCAGAGCGTCACACCACCCAAAGCCCCTTTTCTGTAAAACCGCAATTTGATTATTCAAAACCAAAAAAAAAAAAAAGCCCGGAACAAATAAATAAAGAAAACCCAACAGACTGTAGAGTCATTGGTCCAAATATCTACAGTATTAACAATGTTTTTTTTTTTGTTCATAGATTTGTGTTGCTGATTTGCGCGCCGTATATCAACCCACACATCCCTGTAAAAAAGTAGTTTGCATAGACCTTTAAAGAGAAGCCCTGCCAGTGAAATGAGTAGTCTGCGCTTGTGTGATATTTCCTAGATGTTGTAAATAGTGTGTTGTAAGAGGAATTCAATAGTAGTCTAGACGGGCTGCAAACAAGCAGCAATAAATAAACAAAATATGGGAGTTCCTTGCTTCTTTCATTCAGGCTATCCATTTGAGAAGAATGTTTATCGCCAACCCCAACGCCACCTAAATATACAAACTTCTGAATTATACTTTTGTTTTTCTATATACTTGACAAGGCTCCTTATCCACCTAAATATAGATTCAGTTGAAACGTTACCTTTAAAGTTAAATAGCCTACATATAAAATGTTCACATAAACATAAAACCAAGCCAACTCCAAATGAACGAGATGTGGCGTCTTACAAAAAAACACGTGAGAACACGTATTTGTACTGCATTATAAAACGCTAATTTAAGCTTTCTATTAGATGTTGATTTTGTATAATGAAGATGCGTTGCTAATTTTGTCTGCGCTGTCCTATTGCTGTGTGTGACTTGTCACTGTGCAGGGAGAGAGAGAGAGAGAGAGAGAGAGAGAGAGAGAGAGAGAGAGAGAGAGAGAGAGAGAGAGAGAGAGAGAGAGAGAGAGAGAGAGAGAGAGAGAGAGAGAGAGGGAGCGGGGGGGGGGACTGGCAGCGGTTGTCACCAGGCAAAGCCCCTCAGACGCCTGACCGCTGAATCGATACGGCCCCCCCGCAGCATATCATTAGATATAAGCATTATAATTACTTGTGTTATTAATTTTGCCTTAATACCGGGGTATAAGACAATACGTAATTCAGCCCTTGATTGAGGGAAGAGAAAAATACGATAATCACAAAAGCATCTCTTATGAAAATCAATGCTGAAATGGATATTTCAATAACTGCCCGAGATCACTGGCCCTCTGGTCCCCACCGCCCCCCACCCCCCACCCCCCCCCACCACAACACGCGCATTCCAGCCAATCACTTTCTACTATAGCCTACAAAAAATAAAAAAATGAATAAAAAAAATAAATATATATATATATAGGCCTATATATATAAATAAATACGCCGAGTGTATTTCACATTGGTGGCCGTGTCTGAGGCAAAACAATATGGATTTGTGTTGCCTTGCAAACAATTTTAATAAAAAGCTATTGATTGGGGGTTGCAGCGGCCTCGCCTGTGGGCACGGTGCAGCGGACCCCGGTGGGCCCCCGCGATCATTAATGTCCTCAACGGCTGCCTTCATCGGCACAAATCTAGTCAATAAGGAGCTCGCTGCGGGGGCTTTGATTTTGATACGGCACATATCAAGCTCCTGTTCTGACTGCCACGAGGGCTGAGCCTTTCTCAAGCGCCGGTTTTCAGCAGCAAAAAAAAAAAAAAAAACAACAACAACAACGAAAAAACAAAGGTTTATTTTTCGTGCGGGCGTGAACGCAAAAGGAGGACGGAGAGACGGCGCACGGATCGCACAGCGGGGACGCTGTGCTCAAAACCAGAACATTGCTTCAGCACATGATTTCAGAATACAATTCAGAATTGAACAATTGAACGCACATCACTTAGTCAAGATGATCCTGGAGAAAACATGTCCACGGACGGCGCTCTCATGCATTGCTATGAGACACCCAGGGGTGCTTTCATTACTAAAGAAGATGGGTTTATAAAGGGTATAAAGAGGTCAAATCAATGAAAAAATGTGGATTCAGGGTCTGCCGGGAGAGGAGAGGGCTGCCGTTTGTCTGGATACTATATGGTGGAGTATAAGGTGCAAAACATGCTGCTCTCACAAACAAGAGCGCACTCACATGCACACACTCGCCGAACAAATCCTACTAAAAGTCAGACACAATTTTTTTTTTTCTCTCTCTCTCTCACTTTCTCTAACACACACACACACACACATACACGTATACTCACACACACGCATGCATACTCACACACACGCACACACACACACACACACACACACACACACACACACACACACACACACACACACACACACACACACACACACACACACACACACACGGTGAAGCAGGTATCAAAGCGTTGGCGCAGCGAGACAGTTTTAATTACCAGGTACTTTTCTTATTCTTATGATTTAAATTCCTCCCTGCCAGGCAGTAATGATATTCAAAACGGCTGCTGGCGACTCGAACGGCATGCGCTTCCCTCCTCTTACCTCTCCAGTAAAAAAAAAAAGGTGAGGAGCTCAGTTTATACACTTATATTTGTCCTCCAGTCACTTTGTAAAATCTTTATTCTTGCTGAACATATCTTTTAAATGCGAAGCCCGCTGGAAGGGATGGCAATAAAGGTGCTTGCTTTTTTTTGAGTAGTTTCTGTGTGTGTGTGTGCATGTGTGTGTTTGTGTTTGTGTGTGTGTGTGTGTGTGTGTGTGTGTGTGTGTGTGTGTGTGTGTGTGTGTGTGTGTGTGTGTGTGGAGAGAGGTGTGGCATGGGGGGGGGGGGGGGGTGGGGGGCGGGGAGGGTTGCAATAGATCAATGCAGAGTGTATTAGCCTGCACTACCGAGGCCCAGAGAATTCAATAATAAAAGAATTGATCCTTTAAAGTCCTTGTTCTCCTATACTAGAAACGCCCGCTGAGAAGTAAACGAGAGAAGAAAAAAAACACACACACACATACACACACACGCGCGTGCGGCTCTAACCCCTGCTACCCGCCTCGGCACCACCGCACACAGAAGACACACACACACACACACACACACACACACACACACACACACACATACACACACACACAACACACACACACACACACACACACACATACACACACACACACACACGCACACACACACACACACACACACACACACACACACACACACACACACACACACACACGTGGATGGCCACAGACTCCGGGGGGGGGGGGGGGGGGGGTCAGGCTCTCCTGAAATGTCAAGCGTCGACATCCATGAAGAACCTCAAACACAGGCACACGTCGCAACACGCCTCCTCACGATTGTTATTACGGCCATCGTTACTATTGACAACACCACGTACATAATCACTGTTGTCATCTGGCTGAGCGCCGCGGGAGGGGTTAGCATCATGGCGGCGCGGGCGGCGGCGGCGGCTAGCGCTGCCCGGCTGGACCGGCGGCACGGCGTCTCCCCGAGTCCACCGGCAATCAAACGGGGTGGAGGAGCGGGGAGGAGGAGGCATAGCAGCCCCGCACTTCACAGTGCATCTAACAAGTTCCCACTCCACATGCTAATCAGCACATGAGCACGGCTCCTCCTCGCATCCACCGCATCCTGCAACGGCTTCCAGCCTGACACCGACACTGGGAATCGGTGGGTGTGGGGGGGGTGGGGTGGGGTGGGGGATGGGGGGGGTGATCGCGATAGCGCCAATGGATACGGCGGCTGTGGCGGCGGCGGCGGCAACGCTAGTGATTTGCGCGGCGCCTAATGAATACATCTCTCTAATGAAGAGAGAGCAGATAAGGCGTGTGTAATGTGTGATAACACGGAGATACGGCCGCACGCAAAGATGGTCGTTTTCCTAACAAGGGGGAAGATGATCACAAGGCAAATAGTCCCGCGGTCGCTGTCGCCCCTGTCGGCGCAGCGCGACGCGAGACGGCGTCTTTGTGTTTTTCGGTTCAGGCCTCCGCAGGCTCGGTGGCGCGCTGTTGTGTCCCAGGGCCATTTGCCAAACAGACAGACACACACACACACGCACAACACACACACACACACACACACACACACACACACACACACCGCACACCTCACAACAGCTACAACAACGCCTACCATCGGACACAAAGACTCACTGACTCGGTCGATCCACCGTGGCATCCAGGTAACTACAACGTGAATTCTCCTCAGACATGTCAGCCAATGACTCATCTGCTCAATGAGCGATTGAAAGGGTAGGAAGGGTGGGGGTGGGGGGGTGGGGGTGGGGGTTAGGAGGGTTTGGCAGGGGGTGGGGGGGGGGGGGGGGGGGGGGGGTGTAGGTAGGACTGCAGCAGAACCTGCTAATCCTATCAAGACGGCGTGTCAGACGGCATGGTCTGGATGCGTGTCGCTGTAATCCATGGCTAAGACATCACACGCTACGCTCCCACTCATCTGAAGAGAAGCACACACACACACACACACACACACATATGCACGCATGTGCACGCGCACACACAAACACACACACACACACGAGAAGAGGCACGCTTGAGCACGCACGTGTGCATGCACACACACACACACACACACACACACACACACACACACACACACACACACACACACACACACACACACACATATACACACACACACACACAGACACACACATAAGCACACGTACAGTTGCACACACACACACACACACACACACCTACACATGTAAAATCGTCAACAAAAAGCTTGGTTGCTTTGGCGTCAATCTGTATTTGGGATCAAAGGAAAACTGATTTTGTACGGTATATAATATTTCTGTTGTTGATGTAGATGACACATTTTGGAATTAAAACATTGAAGTAAAAAAGTATATATTTCCCTAACTTTAAAATGAATAATATTTCAAACTTGTTTTCTGTACAATTAAGATTCAACACAGCCTTCAAGATACTAGTATATACTGAGTTGAAGTGAGATGAGAGTGCTATAGTGCATAAATAATATAAAGATCGTATTTGTTTTTATATCAAGTAGCTTATAAACAATTAATCAAGCAATATAGATAGGCCTAGAATATAACATAAGTATTTAAGACACACCATGGTAGATAGAAAATGCACACACATATTGTGTAAAAAAAAGTAAAATATGAAAAGATGATCACACTGGGGAACGTTTTAATTTCAGAAAGAATAACTACATAATCACACTACAGACCAAAAGAATCACCCATAGATAAATCTTTTTTTTTAAATGTGCAGGCAGGAATTTCCAAATGACTTGAATGCCTTTTGCTGTCAAGCCATTAAATCAATCACAGACCGCGGGAACAATATGTCCTATTATCATTCAGATACATGCAAGACGCCATGAAAGAGAGAAAGAGAGACCGAGAGAGACGGTGAGGGAGAGAGGGGGGGGGGGGGGAGAGAAAAAAATAGCCACGTTGGACAAGGCACCCCTTGATCATGTCTTGTTTTCAGAGAGAGAGAGAGAGAGAGAGAGAGAGAGAGAGAGAGAGAGAGAGAGAGAGAGAGAGAGAGAGAGAGAGAGAGAGAGAGAGAGGGAGAGAGGGAGAGAGAGAGAGAGAGAGAGGTGGAGACGCAGCGTGTCAAGACCCACACGGTGTAGTTCCAGCCAATTGCATTCAAGAGAAGTGACCATGGCCAATGTTAAACAAAGCCCCATCCTCGCGCATACTGGGGGGCAGCCACAAAGGAGAACGGAGAAAGGAGAGCAAGACAGAGCAAGGCAAGAGGGGGGAGAGAGCGGAGGGGGAGAGAGAGATAGAGGGAGAGGGAGAGAGAGAGAGAGAGAGAGAGCAGAGAAAGTGAGAGGGAATGAAGGAGCTCACCGCCTATGCATCTTCCGCCGCTGTCCTCTGCAGCTACATTGTCAAGCCTTTTGCAAATCGGAATGCCATTAAGTCGTTGTTGCTGCATTCCCGCAGAATTGTGTGTGTGTGTGTGTGTGTGTGTGTGTGTATAATAGAGAGCGGGAGCCAAACGAGAGGAAGAGTGAGTGAGAGAAAGTGTATCTGAGAGAGAGAGAGAGGGAGAGAGAGAGAGTGAGCGAGAGAGGGGGTGTTCCTTTTGCTGCTGCCAGTGTGCCGATGCATGCACGCGGATTAAAAGCTCCAGTGAGAGCCACCTTCACATTGTCTTTCCCGATTCCTGACAAAACGCTCACCCCGAGCCAGAGACAATGTGACCATAAAATCTCCGCTGTGTGACCCACAACACACACACACACACACACACACACACACACACACACACCAACCATATATAATCTCACAATAAAAAATAAAAAAAAGTTCTCCATTATTATTTTTTAGCATCATACTGTTCAATCGCCCAGCTTTTCTTGCAGTAGCTCTGAAGAAGCAGACAAAAACAAAACGCACTGCTCCGCTCACCGTGTAGTGTGTAGACACTGTGCGGTGTGTGTGATCCAATGGAATATTGAATTTCAACTATTTTTCTGAAAGAAAACAAGTGAAGGACAGGTGTGACATATCTCTAACATATCTTTCCATTTACTTTCTAAAGTGACACACGGGAAGGAGAATGTTACATATTGAACTGTGTGGGCATGCAATGTCTTATGTCAACTTGTACAAATCTACCCTGACTCGACTTGACAATGGGCAGTAGGCCCTCGCGGTTCAAACTGTGAAGACATGAGCAGAACATTTTCTATTTCTCACACAAAATGTGATGAATAAAAAAGTATGTTCGGTAGCTTCTTGTGGACACTAAGCATCATGAGGTACCGGTGGTTGTCATGGCTGCACGCATACTCTCCATAATCCATTAAGAGATGAAAGACTGCTTAACTCATCCAGTTACCTTCCCACGGTGTTCGGCCGTGGAGGAAAGTGATGGGACTTTGCAGACATCAGGTTCTGGCCTCCAAGTCATCTCCATGCCTCCACAGATCCTGGCAGTTGATGTGCTTTGAGCACCTGTTAGTGATGCCTTCCCGGTGCGTTCCTCTGGTACATCCTATAAGACAAGCCTCCATGCTCTGGAGGAGTGGTGGGAAAATGGCCTAGGGACACTATGGGTCATCTAGGAGAACCATGGGAGGGGCTGCTCTGCTTGCCCTCTGCCATCACGGACCTTAATTCAGTGATGGATGAGGACAAATGAATGGGGTTGTGCAGCTAATGGATTGATTGTGGATGATAGCTTGCTAAAGCAGATTCTCCCATACATAGCATTTCTTCATGGATATGATGTTTACTATTCAGTTGTTTAGCCAGGCCTAAGGATGCCCACAGTTAGACTGTTGGGGTTTGAACCCACAGCATTTGGCTACGAGTCACAATCCTAACCCAACCACCAGATTATATTGCCCCCTTGACAATAGATTGCGTTTTTGGGAGACCCAGGTTTTAGATACAGCCATGGCTATTGGTTGTTGGATGGTTATTTGTGGGGATGTTTAGGCAGAAACAGCAACATTGGTGTTATGGCTTTAGGCCGAGACATAGCGTCACCTCTTACCAAGAACCAAATAGCGGTGAAAGAGTTTGTAGTGATTCCCAAAATCCTATTAAAGTCCCAGGTTTCCAGTATAGCAGAGATATGTATTTGTCTTAAACAAGATTAGTTCACCTTTAGAATGACAGGCATGGGTCTGCTGGTTCAAGATTGTACACTGCACATCATTTGGTCTGTTTGGCACCCAAAGGTTAAGTGTCTTGGTGACTGACATCTTCCAAAGGACAGTTTATCACAGCACTGATTCATGCAGGTGATTGTTCTTTTAGACCCAACATCACAAGTCCATGCAATCAGCAATTACACACATCAAACACCCTTTACAACTTTGGACATGTGGTCTCTGTAGCCCTACAGATTTATCCCTGGTCTGTGGTCAACTGTTGGCCTGATGCGACACAGGGCTTTATAAATAAAGTCAGTTTTCGACGTCACTCATTGCAATGCGCCAGATCATAAATTGTCGAACACAGCCCCATACTTGTGAATTTTGGAGGGCATATGAAAATACAAGTGCTAAACATGTGTTCTGTGACAAGTAAAACTATAAAAACAAACACAAACAAGTGAGTAAATTAATACAGGAGTGCTGAATGGATAGATGACAATCCCATTGCCCTTTCAGACAGATGTGGCCTAGCCTGACTAATAAAGCTCTGACATTCAATTCAGACCACACCTCCGCGTGACGCGAGTCAGTTTGTTTATATCCGCGGGACTTCCACTGCCGACTTGACCGATTTGATGAAACAAGTTTGTAAAACGTGTACGTGTAAAAAAGAACAAACGTACAAACTTATAAACAACTAATGGAAAGTCATACCTGGGTATGACTAACCAGTTTAGTGTCGTGTAGCCACCATACATGTGTAGTTTGTAGGCTGGTGAGCTAAGGAAGTCAGCATGGCTAGTTCACTGGTCGACGAATGTCCTCTTCTCCTACCGCTGAACAAGGACAAAACCATCTATGATGGCTTTCTCACGGTCCAGGTAACTTACTGCTACAAACAAATATGTGCTACTTGTCTTTTAACTCATACTACGTGACCACTGAATGCTTGTACCCGTTTAGGAGAGAGACTTCAGATTGAGAATCGTCCTCCCCCCGGACCGGCAACTCAAACGGGCAAAGTATACGCAATGTATTTCATGTTATTGTCAATATAACACATGCATAATCTGTCGTAGATTCGGGAGTCTCTACTAATGATTTAATCACTAACAGGCCTTTCTTTTGAACGTCTTATCGTCCATAGATAACTGTTCAAAGCCGTTATTAATGTCATAAGTGCACCGGATACTGTAACGCTGTTCTGCAGTGACGTAGACGTCTGCCCTCTGTCTGCAGGCTCCACTGCTGCTGGCAGCTCAAACACCTGCTCCGCGGATACCAGCACATAGTAAAGCAGGTCAAGTGCTATGTTATACTGATTTTAAGGTTCACTGTCTGTTCTCTCATGTTCTCTAAATGGGTGCTTGTGCATTGCATTGTTTCTCATATGTGGAGTGGATCAGGGTGATGTCTGTCCTGTGTGTGTGTGTGTGTGTGTGTGTGTGTGTCACATCGTGTTCTGTTGGCTGCAATACTACTACTTCCACTGGGAATCACTTTTTTTATCAAGTTTTTGGACCTGATTGCTGCATTCTGACTCCCCTCATTATTCTTCTATCTGTTACGCATCAGGTCTGCCTCGCTCTTGGAAAAAAAAAAAAAAAAACGAAATATTTTTTCCACTGTTTAATTAACATCGCCTGGAAAATGTCCCTATTTGTTATGTGGCCCCTCAGGGTTATTTGGATGAGATTGATATTTCACCCCGGGCAGCAAAGTTCATTATTTTCACACCCTTTAAGCTATTATTAATTATTAAGGCT
Organism: Urophycis tenuis; assembly: GCA_036785325.1. NCBI lineage: Eukaryota > Metazoa > Chordata > Actinopteri > Gadiformes > Phycidae > Urophycis > Urophycis tenuis. The sequence goes on from JAXIVH010000643.1 coordinate 9,495, forward strand.
GGTGGCAGCCCACATTAATCACAAACACAGTGTTTGATTTGAATGGCTGAAGAAAAAGAAATGGGGGGGGGGGGGGGGGGGAGTACACGACACCATCAATTCATTATCATCTCATTCAATGATGCCTTTGCTCTCTCCATCTCTCGCTCTCTCTCTCTCTCTCTCTCAACCTCTCGCTTTCATTTGACACCTTTCAGAGGCTGCAACACTCGGACAATCTCGTCAGCTTCATTGTGGAGTTCAAGACCGTCTTGGTGAGGAGGAGCACCGCGGCGCGCCTGCCGTCCCTCACTTTAGCGCGCTGACATTGTTAGCCTATCATATCACGGGGAAGTAATGGCTGCCTCCGAGGCATTATCAATGGCCCTCTGCAGTGAGCACTGGAGCCGCGCCGTGTCTCTCATCAGGTTGATGGAAGGGGGGGGGAGGAAACACAACGTAATGGCCTATGCAGATTGCGTGCGTGTGCGTGTGCATGTCTGTGTGTGTGTGTGTGTGTGTGTGTGTGCGCGTGCACACGTCACGTTGTGGTCACCTTTTTGTGTTTACATTTTTGAGTGTCAGGAAAAAAATCCCCATAAGACCTGGGCAGCAGACACACACATTCAGGCGCATTTTCCGATCTGCTGTTTGATTTTGCAGGAGGTGGCGTTGCGGGGCCGGCCGGAGAGCCTCTCCGTCCCCCCTCCCCAGTACTACTCGCAGCTCATCGCGGAGATTGAGACGCTGGGCTGGGACAAGTAAGTGTGTTTTAAGCAAGGGGCGCCTAAGTGTCTAAAAGCCAGGGGCCGTTTTAACAGGCGAAACGTTACCGCGATGGGCCAATCAGGAGGAAGGATGAATCCCAACAGCATTCCCTTTTTTTTTTGCAGTCCGGCCGGCCAGACTGCAATGGTTTTGAGTTGAGGTTAAATGTTCACACTAAAACATTGAACTTGTGAAACTGTGAAACTGTGATGTTTTCTCATCTGACGATGATTTTAAGGTTATATCTTTTGTTTTGTCTTTTTTTAAATAATTGATTATGTCTACAAAACTCGGGGTATCACATTAAGCAAATCTGTTCTTCGCGACCAATATCACTCATCATATTGACTTGTTGCCCAGCGCTGAATCCCACACTGCCATTACCCCACGAGCCACCACGCCGGTCCATTCCGCCAGAGGCTTTGAAGGGGCCGGCCCGCTGTTATCATTGTTACCGTCGCCGTTGCTATTGTTACCGCTCGTTATTACCGTTGCGTTGAGACCGCCTCGCCACGCGGCCGCCCCGCTGGGGTCGGGAAATCAATCGCCGCTGTTGTCCGCCGATATAATTTACAGCGCGACACTTATTCAGCGATCCGTTGTCACGGCGACGGGCAGACCACGCGGCGACCTTAATGCGTTTGCTTGCCCGTGTCGGTTACGTTTCGGCACCGCGTCCGCTGCCCGTGGGCGTTTTCGGCACGGCGCCCGCGAAACACGTGGCGTGCGTTTTTGATCGGCGGGAATGTACAAAAACAAACAAATTATGGGCTAATTACGGTTTTAGAAGAGGAAGAACCGTTTTTTCGCCTTCTCGGTGTGTCTCTCTCCCCGTCTCCGCAGAGCTTCGCCGTCTTCAGCCGGGAGTCGCGGGGAGGAGAGAGAGAGAGAGAGAGAAACGTTTCCAGTGTCTCTCTTTTAGAAAAGATTTAAAGGAAAAAAAAAAAAAGCCGAACTTGAGCGGAATAGCTTTAGCATGCCCCGCTATAGCTAATCGCCGGGCTCCGCAGTCCGCCCTCAGGCGTTGCCGCGGCGAGCACGGCAGCGGCGTTTGCTCCACATTTCTCACGGCTCTTCTAACGACTTACTTATTTTTAGTTATTGAGTTATAGTTAAATCCAGGTCACATTTAATAACGCTGAGCCCACGTGCAGCGGCTAATGCCGTCACCCCACTTCCCCTGGGGTGGGGGGGGTGGAGGGGATGGGGGTGGGGTGGGGGGGAAGGGGGGTGTGGGGCGGTGGGAGGGAGAGATGGGAGAACGGAAGAAGGGTGTGTGTCGCAGATCTAGTCCGTCATATGATCTGTTCTCCCCCAGCACAGATTAAGCTCATCTGCAATGCTCATTTTCCACTCCCCACCCCACCACCTCCACCACCTGTATTAATGACCACAACCCGCAATTATCTTATTAGCAAAAAATGCAAATTGCTCTAATTGAAGACTCTTAGGTTTTAATAGGAGAGTGTGGATAGTGACGGTGGTGGTGGTGGTGGTGGTGGTGGTGGTGGTGGGGGGGGGGGGGGGGGGGGCGTGGGGGGGGGGTGTTGTGTTGGTAAAGGTATGCGGTGGCGTTTGGATGTCATGTTACAGCGACGAGGCAATATGCACACTGGGCCCCGGTCTCTCCAAAGCACTCGAGATTCGTTTAGTGTCTTAATTGGCATGGGCGACGTTAATGGCCGCCAGGGGTTTGGAGCGGTAATTCTTGTTAGTTGATTGGGACCAGGTAGAGTGAGAAGCTCATTCCTTTCCTCTCTCTTCCCCCTCCTCCACCGATCTGGATTTCTCTTGCCCTCCCGCCCTCGGTGTTTCAGAGTGGTTACCTCTGTTAATTGGTGGAGAAGAGATCATGGGTTAATTAATGGGAAATGAGGTCAAGTAGATTTTTTTTTTTTTTTTTTTCCCTCCCCTCCCTCCTCCTTTTCCAGGCGTCCTGATGAGCGCTGGTGTTAACTGTGTGGCTACAGTGACCCTTCACCCCCCCCCCCCCCCCCCCCCCTCTATGCTGCCCTCAGTGTTGGGCTTGGTCTTGCAGTGAGGCCCTTTTAAATAGGCTGTGTGAGGTTAGGTCCGCTTTGAAAAGTGCCGGTGTCTGTGGTGCTTCTGGAGAAAGTTCCGCGTTCTTTTCCCAAAGAAATGGGATGCTCTCAAAATCACATCACACAACATTGAGCCAAAAAGGTTTCAAGTCGTACCAATGTATGTGTGTGTGTGTGTGATTCAAGGCCCTCTGCTTTAGTTAGTTCTTCACCGTTGCGTATAGTTACCACCTGAATCGATCGCACATTAATAGCCACTATCGCGTGGATCTAATCGGACACCGGTGGGACATGACCCACAGTTTAGTAAACCACTGCCCTATATCACCGTCAAATTAGTCGGCCACCTAATTTCATGCATTCATTCTAAAACGCACGCACACACACACACACATACACACACAAACACACACGGGGCCAATCACAGATGTGCATTCCGTGGTGCCAGGAACGCGTGCTGGTGTGCGGCGTCTGCGTGCAACGCGGTTGGCCCGGCGAGTCGCAAATAGGACGCTCTCATCAGTCTTCCCAGCGGGTCGTCCCCACTCCCACGCTGTTTTAATCATGGCAGAGGAGGGGCGGAGGGGGCCCGCACCAAAGCCCCTGCCTCCCTGGGCGGGAGACCCCTCGAGGAGTGCAGATGGAACCGTGTCACGGAGGGGGAAAAGATGATGTATGGAAGACGCAGTGGAAGTGCTCAGTGATTTTGCCACTGATGGGAACTCATTTGAAGAGCTTCACGTTGGTCCGAGGCAGATCATACCCAGAATGATGGACACTATAGGGAAATAATGCAAGTGGTCGGGGGAGTCCACTCTCAAGGAGCCCACTATCTTTCTCCATCTTGTTACGTGTGGATGACATACAAGTTATGCATTCTTAAATGGTCACAGGCCTTGTTTTTTTTTCATATTTTAGAAACTCCTCAACAGTCACACAGGCCTGCTACTGGACTGATAAGCAATTCGCTTTATCGTTGCATCTCACAAATTGTGGAACAGGAAGGGTGTGTGCGTGTGTGTGTGTGTGTGTGTGTGTGTGTGTGAGACAGAGTGTGAGATCTCAAAAGCGCAGATGTGGGAGATTAGGAGTGTGGTGGTATCCGTGCAGGAGGGGAGATGTATCTGCCACTGCCCCATATGGGAAGGAGGTGTTTGGATCAGCAGTCTGCCGACAGCGACGATGATGGCGACAGTGGGTTTGTAACATGAGCAGATTTGAAACATATTTTACCTGGCGGCTGCTTTATTTCGATGACACGACGACCTCCTCTTGGGACGAAGCTGTTTGACGACCCAAAGGCTCTGGGGTCAAACCGCTTTGTCCGCAGTCGGCACTGTCGGCGTTCCCGAAGCATGTTGTTGGAAAAAAAAAAGCCAATCACTTAATACACTTGAGTCGCGTTGGATGAACGTATCTAGCGAGCTGGGACTCGATGGTGAACGACGCGTGGCAGAGAACGTTGCTCTCAGGCCGCGTCGTGTGCTGTCAATTGGCTTTTGATCTCAGCCAGCGTTTCCCACGGGGAGGCGCAGGGAGATGGAATGGAAGGGAGAATGTAATGTAGGGTAGTGAGGGGAAAAGCTCACAGATTGCATGGCAGCGCCTGCATCTCCATGTTAAAAAATCCTGGGGAAAACCCTGAAATATGCTTACATTTACCAAGAAGTGTGTGGATATGTATGTATATTTACGTATACTGTACATGTTTGTATATATACTACTATATACTGTATATATATACACTGTATATCTGTGGGTGTGTGGGGGGGAGGGGGAGGGGGGGAGAAAAAATGTGCAGTATCCACTGATCCACTGTCTGATACCCACCTTACACAACAAGCATCATTCCCCTTTGGCTTGTTCCTCCTCGTGCTGCCCCTGTAGGCAGACCACATTTAATATCAAAGACTTTGGTCGCAAGCTTCTTTTTTTTTTTTTTTTGCTGGACTCAATACATAAAGGTCACCGTAATTCTAAGTGTTTGTTTGTCCTTTGAAGAGGTGAATCCAAAGCCACCGCGTGTGTATAGCATCCCAGCTGACGTAACCATGAAGTCATTGCTTGAGCCGGGCGGGCGGGCGGCTGCTGGTTATAACAGACTTTATCACGTCCCTTTTCTCAACGACATTGCATGCCAAACAGGGTGTCGTTTTAATGAGATGCGCAACAACCCCACGTTTTCTTTGGCTTGTATATCATAGGGTGTTGACTTGACTTGACTTTATTAACAGGATAGCCCCTTGAGATGTGCCATCTCATTTTCGAGGGGGTCCATATTTTCAACTAAATTACAAACCTACACAGTGCATAGTAAACAAACATAGAAAGTAAACAGAACAAACAAACAGAGAAAAAAAACAACAACAACAAAAGAAAAGCACATGTGTTGGTGTGATGTGTCTGTCTTTAATGGGAAAATAATAAAAGGTAGAAGGGGCATTTAGCAGACGCTTTTGTCCAAAGCGACTTACAATCAGTTACATTTGTGGGGTTCGACATGTGGACAGTTGGAGGAGGGGGGATGAAGGGGATCGAACCGCCGACCCTAGTGGACGACCTGCTCTGTGACCGTTCTACCTACTGAGCTACTGCCGCCCCAAAATAATAGTAGTAATGTAACAATTGATAACCCCACACACACACACAGGCGCACACACACAGACTCGGCACACACATACAAGTGTTCGAAAATCCTTCAGCCGTATTGATCTTTTCCTTATTTATTGGATGGGTATTTTTGGAAAGCAAAACAAAAGGATGTGAATAAACCGTCAACGGGGCGGCAGGCCTTGGTTTTTTTTTGTTGCGTTGCATTTGCACATAAAAGTCAAAGTACTCAGACTGATTCCAGCGTCCACTACAGGGGGGGCAGGCTGTAAATCCAGCCGCCCCTCACGGCATCTCCACACTGGCCCTCGCCGACGTGATTAACGGCTCCTGATGGCTCCTGTCATTTCACAATATTGCATGTACACCCCTGTGTCCGCCTCGAGATTTAGGGGTGTGGATTTATTGAGTTTTTGTGGTGTGTGTGTGTGTGTGCGTTTGTGTGTGTGCGCGTGTGTGCGCATGTGTGTGGGTGCGTGTCCGTCTTGAGGTTGCTTTTCATAGACTCCGAGTTCCGTACATTGAGATTGAAAGCCGGCAACACTTCAGAGCGACAGCACATACTCACCGTTAAACTCAAGGCCAAGGTAAGACAATGACTCACTCTGCTCACGCACACGCACGCACGCACACACACACAAACACACGCACACCGTTCACCAAAAAGGACTCACGGCGAGGATAATTCTTGTACCCAAGCGCCATCACAACACAAAACACATCACACACTCTCGGGGGTGGGGGAGGGGTGGGGGGGGGTTGACTGGCGAGCGGTCCGTATCCCAGTGGAGGGGTCACGTCACGGGAGGCGTGCTGATGTGTGTGTATAGAGCAGGGGGCTCGGTGGGCATCACCCATCGTTGGCTTAATCTAGGCCAAAACGGGAGAGCCCCCCCCCCCCCCCCGCGCGCGCACGCTGTGTCCGAGATACGGCGGGGATAAACCCCGCTCGACGTGATGGCGCGCGCCCTCGCCGTCCGTCCTCAGCGGCGGACGTTAAACCTGCAATAGCCGTCGCTACAGGAGCCTCCTCCTCTGTGGTGCGCTTTGATGATGAAGTGCCGGAGAACACGGCGGATGAAGAGAGACGAGCCCCGGGGCGCCTCTCGCGAAAAACGAGTGGAGGAAAACAATCCAGGGTGTTTGGATAAACAAAACCGACGTGGAGACCTCTTTAGAGTGAATCGCTTTTTCCCCTCTGTTCGATGGAGCTCACCCTCAAACAAAAGTGAGATATGTTTCTGGACAATTTGATGAACCATAAAATCATTAAAGGGCAACTACCGCCGAACCATTTGCATCCATATGAGAACACTTTTGCCGTTCAAGTTGTTTTCCAAAGGCAGCGCTCAGTGGCACTAAGCTGCAAGAGTTGCAGTTGTTGAAGGTCACATTCCCTTGCTTTGTGGGTAAGCAGACTGGAGCCCCCCCCCCACACACACACACACACACGCACACACTTACAAATAAAATAGATAAATAAAACCTGTGCCCACAACATGAGCTGACGGGAGGCCTACCTATCCCCAAGTGTCCCGCCTGCACACCTTTCCTGGCATCGGGGAAGTGAAACTCCCAGAGCTGCCTCCAAACCCCCTGCGGGGAAAACAAGCTGGGGAATGCCAGAACACACACAGACATACGCAGACGAGCACAGAGACACACACACACACACACACACACACACACACAGGAAGGTGAGGAACAGGAAGGAACTGGCACCGTGATTGTACCACTTAAGAGGAGTTGCTGGAGAGTTGGAGACGTGGAGTTGAGCTATGCATTGAAATATCAAAGATTACGCCTCTGAAGTCATTTTGATGCGAGTCCAGTGTGTAGGCATGGGGCGTGTAATGTAATGACGCCTTCGTACACAAACCTAGTAATGCTCTGATGTATCGTCTGACCAGCCGACTAAAGAAGCTCGGTGACAAAACTATATCAAAGACATCAATTTCAAACGGAGATATTTTTGATTGTTTTGTCTCTTTTGCCTTTGTTTACGTTCTTCAGCACCCAGAAGAAAGTCCAGAATGTTCAGCCGACGTGCCAGTTCCCCTGGACATGGCCTGGACACCGCAGGTGTTATTACACACACATGCACGCACATACACACGCACACGCACACGCACGCACGCATGCACGCAGACACACACACATATGCGCGGCCCCTTCTTGGCGTTGTTGTTCTTTCCTGCTTGACAAATTCCATATGATCCATCGCAATTGTTTGTTTAATTTATTACAATATCATGTCACAGACCAATGGGCCACCACTCACACCTCTTACACAGACACACACGCTCTCTCTCTCTCTCTCTCTCTCTCTCTCTCTCTCTCTTCCCCCCCCCCCCCCCACACTGAGAGAGAGAGAGTTGAAATGCTAGGGAAGGGGGGATGGTTGGTGGGCTTCATGAAAAGGAGAGAGCGAGAGGTGCAGAAGAGAGCGAATGACAATGATTTTGTGGGTGGAGATGCTAATGTGTGTGTGTGTGTTGTGAGAGAGAGAGAGAGCATGAGCATGTGTGTGAGCATGTGTGTGCGCACGTGTGTGATACATGTCAGGCGTACAGTGAGTACCAGCTCAGAACAGTGCTGCCGTATGGAGCCTGTCTGCCTGCTGGGCCGCTGATGGATCTCTCCCACAATGCAACATCCAGCGTGTGAGTGTGTATTTCATAGTTGTGTGTGTGTGTTTCATAGGTGTACTTGTGTGTGTATTTCATAGGAGCGTGTGTGCATGAATGTGTGAGCATGTGTGCATGGGTTTTTAGTTTGTGTGTGTGTGTGTGTGTGTGTTTTTAAGTGTGTGTGTATTTACCGCACTTAATGGTGCATGTCTGTGTTGGTGCCTGTGCATGTGGTTGTAGGAGGTTGGGGGGGGGGGGGGGGGGGGACAGGGTAAGGAATAGGAAGTGGGTAAGGGGGAATGTGTGAGTGTGTGCGTGCGCGCATGCACCGGGTGAGTGTGCACGGGGCGTGTGTTTGTGCAGGGGGAGGGTGGGGCCTGTCTGTCTGCCAGCGCTGCTGACATGTTCATTTGAATGAGTAATTATTGCCTGCTCTGTAGCGGGGCTAAAACGTGCCACTCTGTGTATTTATGTGGAAATGGAAGGACAAGAAAAACAAACCATGGTATCTGTGCGTGTGCGCGTATGTGTGTGTGTGCGCGTGCGTGCGCGTCCGTCTGTGTGTTGGGGTGTGCAAATGAAACCTCATTTGCTTTGACCCCATGGGCAACAAAAAAAATGTTGTTTTTTTGTAACGTGATTTAAATTAAATTAAAAACAACACCAAAAAAAAACACATTTGTTATTAGAATGTTTGGCGTGTGCGTGACATGATGAAGTATGTAAAAGGGGGGGGCGGCCGGGTGAAAGAGGGACCAGAAATGAGCACATGTGAGTGAGTGATTGTGAGTGAGTGAGTGAGTGATTGTGAGTGGGCATGTGCCAACATGTCGATTGGTGTTTGCATTAACGTCTGGCCGATCACCACCGTCCTACAGCCGTCATCACGTTTTGCACGTTGCTGTGTGTCTGCATTTGTTTGATTTTTTTTGGTGTGTTTGTTCAGTGTAGTGTATGGCGTTTCGTGGCACTACCTACCCTGTCCTTCTGTAATTGCGAGGTTGTGCATGAAGTCTGTCCGCGTTGCTCCTGAATTGCAAAACAAATTGCCAAAACCCACAACGGCAAGAACCCACAATTGCACAGTTAAACCCACAACAACACACACCAAAACAATAGCAAGATGTGAAAGTAGGGGTTTTGCGCCTGAAGCCATAAAGGGCTTCGATGTGTGCTTCATCCATTCATCCATTCATCCCCTCGGTCTCGCAGTTCATTACTGCTCAGTGCCATAGGTGGGTGCTAACTATTGGTTCCTGCCTCCTACCTATCGAAATGCAGACATAGGGACGTATGCAAACACCGGCCTCGCTGCAGACCTCAAAGCCCCTAATTAGGGCTGACAAGATGACAGCCGTGCTCCCTGCAGTTCCCTGGCGGATGGACTTTGAAGGTCCTGTTGGGTTCGGGAGTGGACAGCCGTAAACCCACCAGCCCCGGTTGTTCTGCGGCGTCTCCGGCGGTCCACACGTTAACTCCGGGTCGTGTCGAGGTGTTTTTTTTTTGCTGCAGGGTTTGTGTTTGCGCCATGTGCCATTTTGTTTGTTTGGTTTTGCACCCCTTGGGGCACCAAAAAACAAACAAAAAAAAAGACAAGAAAGAACGCGGTGTGGTAGAAAGGGGGGAAAAAGGTACTGTGGACCGTCCCCGGTGGGCAGCGCCGGGGGCCGCCCAGTCGGGCTGAACTAAAGACCAGGAGGACAGGCTTAATTGAGACGTAAGTAGCTCTTTACGTTCTCGCTGAGAAGCCCTCCCCCCCTCTGTCGGCCCCCACCGCGCTCTCCCTCGCTATTGCGGATACTGCAGGAATTCAATTACCAACTCTTCTTCTACGACCGCCGCCGCCACCACCTCCACCACCACCCTAACATACACACTCAGTTCTTTTTTTTTTTTTTTTAAGCCAGACCTAGCGTCGTTATCCGGCGCTGTAACCATAATCATGCCACTGGCATTAATTGGGCTGTAATTGCTGAGGCTCTCACACCTGGCCGATGCTTAATTGTGTGCACTGTGCTGGCACAATGACCCATAATTTTTGGTTTATTTTTTTATTTTTATCTCTCTCTCTCTTTCTCTCTCTCTGTCTCTCTCTCTCTCTCTCCTCGTTCCCATCTTTATTGCCCACCGCACTTCCGCTTTTCCTCTCCATTTCGTCTTTGTGTGTGTGTATGTGTGTCTATGTGTGTGTGTGTGTCTGTGCGGATGACCAGTTGGTTAAAAAAAAACCAACATAAATAAGCCCTCGAAATCAGACAATCAAGCCTATTTCAAATGGATCCAATTTGCCTCCCAATAAGGCCTCGAAAGGTGTGTGCATATAAAAAAAAAAAACAGCTCACAAATTAGCATTTCCCATTGCATGCAGAGTAAACAAAACAAATTAAACACAGTGAAATTATTACTGGCAATAAAAGTGGCCTTTGTGTTTGTTTGTTAGTTGTTTTCTCGCTATGTTTCCCGTAAAGTATTTTTAAAGTGCAACGTATAAGATGTGCTGCTGGTGTTTAGGTTACGCTAGCATAACACATTGGTCAATATACTGTCAATAAGCTGAGTTTATTGCAGTTTGTTTATCAGTTCCTCTGACACATATGCATACAATGGCAAAACAATATGTATACACGATATGAATACCGGCATATTCTGGTTATTTATGGTCCTCAACAACACAGATTGTATACACCCAGTCCAATAAACGAATGTAGATTACTTTGCCACTTTAAAATCACCCCCATACTCACAATCTGCTGAACTTCAATACCCTCACTCCAAAACCATAATACATTCACAAATGCATGATATGACTTGATAATTCTTTGTTTTATACACGGTGCCCTTTAATCTTACTCAGACCACAGCCACATCAACCCCCATCAAAACCCCTGTCTTAGAAGAGATCCTCTCCTCATATGGGTTTAAAGAGTTTCTTTGATAAAGCACTAAACAGCTACACTTTGAAAGGATTGGTTATCAAGCTGCTCTGCCTGGTCTGATTTGGTGTTTGGTCTGATATGATGTGATTTGGCAGAGCACCCTGGAGCAGCTCCACAGCCAGTTCATGCTGGTTCTGGACTCCCTGGCAGAGTTCTGGGAGGTGCTGGATGAGATTGACAGCAGGACATGGGTCTTGGAGCCAGAGAGACCCAGCAGGGCCGACACCATGAGGAGGATTGCCATTGGTACACACACACATACACACACACACACACACATATATATATATACAAAATATCCCACTTATCTGCTGAAATACTTAATGATGACTCAGATCTTGGCTAAAATGCGAGGGTGGATCGTTATGTCAACCATGTCTATGTCTAATCATGCAAAAAGATGAAACCAACTAATGGATGTGTGGAGAATTACAATGAAATGCATCCCCCCCCCCCCCCCCCGTGTCCTTTTTTACATTTGTAGGGAGCAACGTGTCTATCCGGGTGGACGTGAATCCCAGACACCCCAAAATGCTACCAGAGAGCTGTCTTCTGGGAGCCGAACACGGTGGGTAGATGTTGGGAGAACCTGAACGCACCCAATAAACACTGTGGTCCATTGAAAGAGAGCAGCTAGGAAGCACTCGCCACCTACTCATCATTTGGTCAGTCCTTCTGTTTGTCCTCCATAGTCTGCACGACGCTTGTAATCTAAATCAAGGATTTTCATTTGGAGATCATCTTGGGGAAAAAAAGGCAGGAATTCCAGGAAGTAAATATGTTCTGTAGGGGAAGGGAGGGGGCGGCTGAAGCCTGATGGTTTTCTCAAAGCTCTCCGGTAAGGGTCCGTCTGTCTGCCATGCGTGTCCATGTCAGAGAAATTGCTTCCAGGAGGATGTGTGTTCACTCACACAAGCAAGGAAGAGTCCAAAGACAGACACATTTATTTATTTCATTGTCATTTCTTAGGGTGAATGGGCAGTGGCTGGGGGGGGGTCTATCTAAGCCCCTGTCAATTGCTGACAATTGTTTCTGTAAAGCCCAAGGTCACACACTGTGGATGCTGCACAACTCCAAGGCAGTTGCCTAGCAATGCAACTCCAAAAGATATTAACACACACACATACACGGACAGACACACACATACTTCAGCCTCCAAGACAGGAGGCTCGCGACAACCTCTCAAATGCAAGGTGACGTGCGGAAATATCGCTTTTTGCATGTAGGAATAACAAATGGGAGGAGAAAGGGGTGCACACACACACACTCTCTCCCCTGTGGCATGGACAATGTAATGGATGTTCTGCCTCCCGAGTGGCATAGTGAACTGGACTACTGTTAAATCCCACACATGCATGCGGGATCATCGAAACTAACCTCCAGGTATCAGTGTGTGTGTGTGTGTGTGTGTGTGTGTGTCATCAGGACGTCCATGTTAATGTATCACGGGATCACAATGCAGTTCACTCACAGTGTCACGTGTCTTGTCTTTGTCGCAGTGGTGACCCCTCTCAGGAACAAGCTGAACGCCAACATGCACCTGTGGTAAGAGATCAGAGTCCACGTGGCCTCTGGCGCCGGCGTCCTCCAATGGGTTTCATATTAGCACAGGCGACACAAGAGGTCCACCAGCTCCTTAGGGCGATGCACTCTGTGCTTACAACACAAACATACTGCACGGCACATGGACCATGACCATTTGTTTTTCAATGAGGTTGAGACGCTTCGAAATCTTCACCAAAATGCAAATCCCTCCCCCCCCCCCCCAATCCTTGGAATCCTTGGGATTCTGCAGATTTGACTCTGCTGTCATTTTTGATGTTTTTCGTAAAAACGAAGAAGAAAGACGAAGAAAGACCAGTTCCTGGTGTTAATCTGAATCGGTACACTTCCTTTCAGATTACATATATATGTTTTTTGTTTTTTTTAAACACCCTCACAACAAAAACATTTGTTGTCTGTGCCTATGTGTATGTGTGTGTGTGTGTGTAAATATATATATATATATATCATCTTTTTTAATTTTTTGCCTTTTATAAACCAATGGTGAAGTGCTCCTAATCATGCCGCAGTGTCTCTGCAGGCTTCATTTGCATGTGTTTAATTAGTGTGTGTGAAGGAGCTGTCTTCTGCTCTGCTGACAGGAACCCGCGCTCCAGCGTCTTGCACAACCTCCAGGATGTTTTGGAGATAGAATTCCCGTCACCTGCCACCCACGAAAAATCTGTATGTCACACTCGCCCCACACCCGCCACCCCCCACCCCCCCCCCCCCCCACACACACACACACACACACACACACACACACACACACACACACACACACACACACACACACTCTCTCTCTCTCTTCACTTCGTCTTGTTTGCTCGATGATGATGATGATGATTCCTGGCTTGGACGGTGTACTAGTGCGTGTGCGTGTGTGTGTGTGTGCGTGTGTGTGTGTGTGTGTGTGTGTACTCCAGCTCGTTTGTCTCCTTTTAGCTGGGAGGTGCTCCACCCCCCTCCAACTTAGCCCCAGCACGGACCCGTCGCTGCTTTTTTTTGGGTTGTCAATTGATTTATATATTTTTATCTAATTACTTAATATTTGAATGTTGAGGGGTAGTCAAGACATCCTCCTTTTTTTAATTGGGTTGTGTACAGATAACATCATTAGAATAACAAAAGATGGCAGAATCCTCACCACTATCAAGATCGCCTTTTATCACACATAACCATTTATCTTAAAAAACACACACACACACACACACACACATACACACACACACACACGCACACGCACCCTCCTCTCTCTGCTTCCTCCCTCTGCGGAGGGGTTGAAAAGGGCTCGGTGTTTATCTGCTGTCGCAAGAGTGATTAATGCTTCAGCTTCATTAACATTCCGAGAAGCATGGAAAAGTAGACTTGACCAGATGTTGAATATCATATAATACATTTTTTTTTTTTTTTTTTACCTGACATCCCTTCTCTTAATTGATATCACTTGGAGAATAAAAAAAAAATTATCTTCTCATTATGAAAAGTGCAAACGAAGGCAGAGAGAGACAGGGGGGGAGGGTGATTTGGGGGATGGGGTGGGAGGGGGGAGGATGAGCCAGGAGAGATAAAAGGTGGCAGAAGGAAGAGGCTTGCAGAAGGAAAGTTGAGGAGTTGGGCGTAACTCGGTGGAGCCGTCCCTAATGGAGGCCAGGGCTTTAACTGTCACACTGTTCTGAGGCGTGGAGCAGGTCCACCACCTGGGTGTGTGGTCAAGAGCCCGCCGCAAAATCAATGACATTACAGTGTATGAAAAAAACGATTTTGACCCACACATTTTGAGCATACAGCTCAATATAAAGTCAAATGTGTGCAAATGTGCGAAGGAGAACCGAAACTGATTTACATGTACCGGTAAGTAAAAAAAACGAAAATACTTCTAGGCTCAGGCATGCAGCGGTTGTGTCTGAAATTACATTGTGTGTGTGTGTGAGAAACAAACGGCGAAGAACACAACTGCCGACGCACCCTTTTCGACGTCACCGTTTCTTCGTTTGCTTGTTTTCGGATTTAAAAAAAAAAACAACAACACGGCCCTCCTAAGCGACTGCCGGAGAGCCGCGTCAGCGATGTGACGCACCGCCTGCCCCTCTGTGTGTGTGTGTGTGTGTGTGTGTTGTGCACAGAGCTTCAGTGTGGAGTGTGGCATCTGCTACGCCTATCGGCTGGAGACCGCCATCCCAGATCAGGTGTGCAACGACCCGCGCTGCGGCCAGCCCTTCCACCAGGCCTGTCTGTACGAGGTGTGTGGACGCACACGCACACACGCGCACGCACACACACGCGCACACACACACGCACATGCACGCACACACACACACACACAAAGGATGATCTGTAGTCTTGTCTAATTACATAATATATATTCTAATGAGATCCGTTGGAATAATTTGAATATGGCGCTACTTAAAAAAAAAAATAAAAAAAATACAAGCACAGATATCTTTGGCCCATATACCAAGATATGCTAAATGGATCAAATTTAAAAACGATCTTGTCAAAATTGCGAGGTCAGAGATTGGCACCACTAATTTGACTGTGGTGCCTCTTCTCATCCGTGTTACGACTAGAACGGACAGCCCCGAAGAGGCGGGCCAGTCGGAGGGCCTCCCTTGACGCATCGCATAACAAATACAAACAGACCAGAAATACATCCTTCGTTCTTTTTTATTTTGTAATGTAAAAGTGCATAAAAAGCATGTACACACACACACACACACACACACAGAATAATGTTCCTGTTCTTTCTTTCCTGCTCCACCAGTGGCTGCGTGCGCTGCCCTCCAGCCGGCAGAGCTTCAGCGTGGTGTTTGGCGAGTGTCCGTACTGCAGCAAGGTAGGTGCGCACGCGACGCGACGCCTCTCTTCAGCGCTGTCGCGGGTGCCAGCGTGGCCTTAAACAAACGCCTTGGCTAATGAGCTCACCTGCTCTATATATAGCGCGGGGCGCTAGGTTTCGCCAACCTTTTAGCTTTAGCTTCACCGCTAAATTGTCATCCAGACCTTTCGCCGGCCACCTTGTATGCAAATGGTAAAAAGGATGCATACGTACGCATGAGGTGCGCTGAGCAAAAGAGCTCCCCCCTTTACACGCCATTATGGCTGCAAGGCCACGGCCAGTGGGAAACAGGAAGGACAAGGTTCTCCATGCTGCTTACTGCTTCCTGTGTGTTTATCTAGCAAACACATTACATTACAGCGGAAAGAGTGTTTTTATTCTTTATTTGTATTGTAAATGATTTATTGTAAAAGGAAAAAAAATCCCACGTACCACCTGTAGTCACCTCTGGTACAGCGCGGGTTGAAAAAGACATATACCACAGTGAAGGTCACTTTGTGAATGGGGAGTGACCCGGGCACAGCGCATACATTAATGTTTTTGTTCTGCTGAGAGGGATGTACCATTAAGTACATGTTTGTCAGCACCTTGAGAGCGTGGCCGTCGCCGCGCTCCCTTGTAGTGTGCAAGTCTTGTGGTGTGTCAACAGGTCCGACTGCAGATGTGTCACAAAAGAGCCACTTGCCTTCTTGTTAGGATACTCTTGTATAAAAAATGTAAAAAAAAAAAAATAAACAACAATAACAATTGTCTTCGCTCCGCTTGTGTTTCAGCCAATCACCGTGAAGATGGCGGCACCGAAATCCTGAGGTTGGCGGATCCCTTTTTTCTCATCTCCCACCACGTGTCAACCGATCGCCAACACGGTCCAGTTTCTCGCGAGTCCCCATGTTTCTTAAGGTCCAGCGCCCAGCTCACCACAGGGCCTCGACGCACACCAGCAAGAGGAAGACGGTGGTGAAAACGCCGCACGTGGCAAACATGTCCCTCCAGAAGGGCGTCATGGCCACCTTGACGCCAGAGGGCTCCTCTGTGGGGGGTCCGGGTGATGGCTCCGCCGCGAGGTCCCACCCCCGTCTGTACGGCGGACGGTGGAAGCCCGCGTGCCTCTGGGCTTCGCTCGGGGGCTCCGCGGGGGGCTCCGTTGGGCCGCCCCCGCCGTCTTGCCATCGCACGGCGTAGCGTGTTCTCTGTTGGAGCGAGACAGCCGTGTGACATCCCAGTCTCTCTCCATCCAGCATCACCTGTCGTTCTACTTTGTCCGCAGTTGTTTTAATAAACGTACAAACGCAAAAAGCTTTTTCAATTGATTTAATTTGTTGAAAACGTGTTGCTTCACATCTATGTGTTTTTAAATAACTACCAAGTATTCATATATTAAAGTTTAAATAAAATATCAATATATAACCATATATAACCAATATAACCATATATAACCAATATAACCATCATCATTGGAAGATTTTGTTCACACTCCTAGAACGGCACACACAAACACAGTGGAGTGTACACACTAGGGCTACACTAGAGGTAATACTGAAAGGAGGTGCTGATGTTTTGGAGCGGGGGGGGGGCTGGGCCCCTCTAGCGTCTTGGCCTCACCGCTGGTGTGTGCTCTGGTCTGGGGCCAATGGGAGGCCCTCTGAGGTGGCACGCAGCAATGGGAGTGGCCTTTCCCTCCCATTCATCATCATCATTGTCTTCACTTTCATAATCCTCTTCATCAACTTTTATGGGCTCTCGCCTGGCTCTGGCTGATCGCCCAACAGCAGCTGTTCCTGATGCCTTCAGCAAAAAACACAACAATGTGCATGTGGTAATTGTGCACTATTACTGTATATACTACTATTAGTATTTTAGGATGTACAAATATCATGCTGCAATGTGTTGGCCAATCAGAAACTTAATTCACTATGTTATTTAGAAATGGTGTACCAAAATTGGTGGAATTTACTTGAGATGATCTACTTCAGATTCTTTACATCTTATCCATAAGCAGTGAACTGTCTGGGACCTAGCAAGTGTAATCAATATGGCAGCTCTGTATATTGAGCTGTTGAATGTTGATACTGCTTGTTTTGTGTGTAAGATCAGGCAACACTACCTTTGTTGACCTTATTGCTAGGCTACCAACAGTCTTGTTAAGCTGCAAAGAAAACACATTTTTGGTGATGATGACATTTGAACCACAGCGTTGGCAAATTGCAGTCCACATTCGTTCTGTCAACGTCTGTCTCAAGTGAGGTGTGGACTCCTTCAGCCTCAAGTATTTTTAGAATTAGGCATACCTCAGGCATATTGATTGGTGGACTTCTAAGGTACTGAGAGTCAATGGGTTTGGTCTTCCTAGCTACCTCCTTCTTCAGCTCCATAGCTTCAGGTTTGGAAGTTCCTCTGGCAGACCTCCCCTTATGTTGGAAAAAAAAAGCTTTTGCATAACATTGCCGGATTTCTGTCTCAATATTGAAACCATCTTCTAGGGTATGGGGACGGAATAGGTGGGAAACCAGTGACTTCTCTCTCTGCCCTCTCCTCTCACCTGTGTCATACAGTAACACTTGAAGATGGATAGACCCTTACCGGTTCTGTCCGTGGGCTGTCGGCAGCCGTTCCTTGTCTGACACGACTCGGTATGCTCTTCGTCACTTCCCCTTTCGCACGGTCCTCCTCTTCATCCGACACCACAGCTACGGTCTTCGGTTTGGTTCGTCTTTTCGATGCTCCCACCTTTTTTGGAGAGCAATGATTTTCACATGTCGCATTTTGTCATTTTATATTGTCAGTTGTCAACGTCCCTCCGTGGTCTGTATCCTCGTAACGGACAATGTTTGGGGGCTAAAAGATTATTTACAGTTCCTGTGGTAGTACAGAGGGTAACTGATTTGGTCGACTGGGTGTTCGACAGTACAACGCCCTGTGTACTGACTGAACCCTGCTACAACTGTGGGATTAGTATTTTTGCAGAGATGTAGACACTGGCGAGCCGACCTGGCGGTTTTTGATGGCGTGGTGATTATGCGAATTAACAAGCTTATGACCGTCTTGCTCCACGCTCTTCTCCCATCTCTTTTTCGACCAACTTCGCTTTCGATCACTTTTCTCTTGACCCACGTAATTTTTTATTGAGTGTTGTGTCGCGACACACCGAAATAGAATTACTTCGAAACTCAATAACATCCAAATTCTTTTCAAGTCAATATCATCAAAAATGCAATAACGGAAGATTGACGATTTGATCAAAGTGTTATGCTCCTCCGCCAAAGCATATTTACTTTCCTTTGAAAGCCCAGGATTGCTGTACTTTTCGGTTTTTAACTTCCAAATTAATGACACGACGCTGCTATTTCAAAAATAACTTTCAACCCCAACTTGTAATTGCTTTATCCGTTTGACCAATGTCTGTGTAACACAGCTTTTAATTATCCTTGACCCCGTTTGACCAAAAAAAAAAAAAAAAAACTACTTTATTTACACGACTATTGTGACGGAACGATTCGCCGCAAATGCCCATTCAATGGCCTTTATCGTCCGCGACATTTACTCCCCTGTTTGCTAAACCACCTGTAAATGGCCACTTCTGTTTAACTAGGGATCAAACTGGCCGGCACTCCAGTATGGAAATTAAATGACACGGGAGCGAAGAGGAGAAAAGGGGAGAAAAAAAAAAGAGAAACTGGCACAATTAAAGTTTTGCGCGGTGAGCCCTTATGCCCCCCTCCGCCAAAAGTGTCCCCGTGTGAGTAGTGTTTTTCAAATTGCCGGCTGTTTGAAGGGGCAGCGCCGCCACAGTCTCTGGGAGGTCGTGTCAGTGGGGAAGGATTGGTGGAAACGGTCACAGGCTAACGCTAACGCCGCCGCCACTGCTGCTCTGCAGCCAGGGGATCTCTCTTCCTCCGCGCTAGCGCTCACCCAGCGGTCAGCGCTCAATCCCTGGCTGCCACGTGTCCGCGCAAGCAAATGAGATTCCTTCGGCGCGGCGTTGACCGACGAAAAACGGCCATTGAACTCTGGGCTTTGAAACCATAATGCTCTCGCCACGTGGAGTCTACGGGCGATGTGAACCACATGATGCGATTGGATGGAACACGTGTAGGCCTGGTTATGGGATGATAACACACAGACTTAATGAATCACCCGTTGTACGAACGCACACACGGAGCGTAACCGTGTGAATTCAACCCTGTGATGGCTTCCTCGTGCGACGCCGGTTCCGTCTCGCCGTAGACGGCCGCGCTCGTCACTTATTGTTTCCACTGACACCCGTTGCCCCCTCACATCATTGAGCTCCATTGTCCTAATACTTTTTCCAATTACGCAACAAGAAAAAGTTCAATGGAAATACCCAAGCGTGCCAAAAAAAAAAAAAAAAATCCCTCCAGCCCGGTGTTAATCCGATGAAAAATAACCCGACGGATTTCAAGGATGGATTTCACACGAAAAAAACACAATAAGTGACGAAGGGAGGAGCTAAAGCGGGGGGGGGGGGGGGGGGGGGGGGGCTGATTCGGACCCCCCCCCCCCCCCCCCCCCCCAGGACCACCTCGTCACCTCACCTCGCCCCGGGGATGGGGGTCCTGCGGTTCTCCTGCTGCGGGGCACCGGTCGGGCCTGGAGAAGTCGAGCCTCCCCCCCTGACCACCGGTGGACAGCAGGTCCCTCAGCATCCGGTAGTCCGGCCGCTCCTTGTACCCCAGGGATTTGGCGTACTGCAGCAACCTGGCCACCTCGTCTTCAGGAGAAGAAAAAGAATTACTCTTTTGATCCCGTGAGGGAAATTTGGTCTCTGCATTTAACCTAATCGTGAATTAGTGGAATACAGTGAGGTGAAACACACTAATCTCGAGGCAGTGAGCTGCCAGCAACAGTGGCGCTCGGGGAGCAGTGAGGGGTTAGGTGCCTTGCTCAAGGGCACTTCAGCCGTTTGTACTGGTTGGGGTTCGAACCGGCAACTCTCCGGTTACAAGTCCGAAGCGCTAACCAGTAGGCCGCGGCTGCGGAGAACATCGTTGAGTTTCGCCATTTTGTTTCGCAGCGAGAACCTCCAACCGTGCATTGGGCTCCCCCGTTGCGGTGTTTGAACCCGCCGCGTCATTCTCCACGCCACGGACATCAGCACTGGCACGCGAATGCCAGAGCAAAGTTATCAAGCCCACACAGCGTGATCCACCTGAGGCACAGATAGTCCAGCTATAGCGAGCAAGCGAGGGGCAAAGCATCACCTAGCATCAGCCTATGGGGGGGGAGCATTGTATGTGTGTGTGTGTGTTGTGTGTTGTGTGTGTGTTGTGTGTGTATATCACAGAGTCGAGCTCTATTCATCACGCGGTGCCGCCAAAACACGTATGAGGTATAGCGCGCGGTGACGGCGTGCACAACGCACACATGCACTCCGGGTTGATGCATGCCCTGGGGCTTATCTGTGGCACACAGCCCGGGGACCCTGTCACCACCAGGCTGGGGGGGGGGAATCAGCGCCACGGTGCCAACCATACATCACACAGTGAGCCTTCAAACGCGTGACCTCGCCTCGCTTTATGAAGGAGGTTGACGGGTGCTCCACCGTGGAAAACTTTCGGAGAGGAGGAGAAAAAAAAAAAAAAAAAAAAAAACTACTAATATCAACAGGGTTGACTGGAGCGCTGGAACATTTATTTTGGAAGATCACCCGATCAACCCAGAATCAATCAATCAAAAAAACAAAAAAACAAAAAAAAAAGGCTGACCACATGGCCGACTTTTGGCGGGATTTGTTTTTGTCTTGCGTCGCCGTGGTGCTCGTTCCAAGTTCCAAGTGTCAAATCTTTGGAATTTCCTCTGCTTCACGCACCTTGACGTGCTTTAGTCAATTAAAAAAAACTAATAAACAGGGGACCTTGTCTCGTGGTCCCTTACAATGAGGCCATACAATAAAAATTAAGTGCTCGCAGTGCTGTCAGTAGCACTCGCTCCACCACTCTGCATCCATCTTATACAATAACGACCACTTATCTTTTTGGGCAAACCGTACCTTCAGAGTCATTACTGTGCAGGCGGTACATGATAACAAACTGGCGGACACCGTCGGCCCCAAACCTCTCCTCACATAGACCGGTCCAAGGTTTCCCCACTTCACACAGC
Organism: Urophycis tenuis; assembly: GCA_036785325.1. Classification (NCBI taxonomy): domain Eukaryota; kingdom Metazoa; phylum Chordata; class Actinopteri; order Gadiformes; family Phycidae; genus Urophycis; species Urophycis tenuis. Next base: position 30,958 of record JAXIVH010000643.1, read on the forward strand.
GTTGGATTGGACGGAGCACCAAGACCTTCACCTACCTGTGGCCGCAGGGCTGGCGGACAGCTGCTGGACCGAGCCGGGCAGATTATCCATCAGTCTGAGGAAGAGGGATGGAAAATTAACAAACTGTCAGGGAGCGTCAAGAGGAAAGACAAGAGGAGTAGAGAGTGTGTGTGTGTGGGGGGGGGGGGGGGGAAAGATATTTTGACTTGGAAAGTACGCGTCGTTTGTGGAAAGCGGGCCGAGCTGAAGCCCAGGCAAGCGGTCCGGCGACCGGCTCCGATAGAGCGCAGAGATTTCGCTATTTATACTGCCGGAGAGACTTTCCACTTGAAATCCTTGTCATCCTTGAAAGCGTGGATACATGGCTGTACATTCTGTGGAAATGTCAGTTTTTTCAGGGGTTTTTTTTCGTTTTTTTTTGACAAACTTGTTTTGAGTACCTTGCGTATTTTTTTTTTTTGCAGTTAAAAAGGCAAGCGAAGTGACTGGAAAGGAAAAAGAAAGGCAAACCTTGGCAAAAAAAATAAATAATAATACGTCTCGTGAAATAATTGAGCCAGGCTTGGGGTCCTCGTCTTACTTGGCCTTGGCTTCCTGGACCCGGGCAGGGTTCTTCAGCAGGCCATCCCAGGGCAGCGTGCCACACAGCCAGTGGAGCATGCAGAACCCCAGCACCTGCAGGTCCCCTCGCCTGGAGGGGGCTGCGGAGACACAGGGTGATTACTTCAGCTTTCTGGCACTCAAACTGATCCAAAGACCTGGATCTACCAACTACCCCGTCTGTAAAAAGATGGTGGCAATTTTGAGTGTAACGTTTCACTTTATACGTGTAACGTGTGACTTTTGTGTACCCTTGAAAGCGAAACCTTTTTTTTTTCAATTCTGCACTGCATAACTGAATTACTTTGTTGCTTCTAAATTATGGTTGGAATAGCACTGTCCTCCTCACCTCAATAAATGGCAGAAAAATCACCCCACGAGTACCAAATACAGTCATTTACAGCTGACCCCCTGCAAAGCAAGGCACCAAAATAACCAGGTGCCCATGATCTGGGCAGCGCTGCAAACACATCCCTTCTTCATAATCCAGCCACAGGCACGCCTTGGAGTGTATGAACACATACGCGTGGACTTCATCAATACCCGCTCTGTCCTAAAGGGGGGGTGTCGAGCCCAAAGACTTTTAGCGGAGCTCAATACCACACCGGCCGCCACGTGTCCCGCGAGAAATCATCTATTGACCAGGCTCGTCAGACGGTGGAGAGCTCTTCCCCGAGCAGCGGCCAGCATTGATCCCCCACCCCCCCGCCCACTGTTCAGCCCCCAGCTGATGGGCTTCTTTAAGGGAGTCGCACAGCGGATGCTCAGGAGGAATGGATTACATTACCGGGTTGGGGGGGTGCTGCAGCCGGCGCCTGTGACTACAGCGCCGCTGATGTGGTTGTGTGTGGCGTCGTGTATTTCAAGTTTCCAACAGTAGTAAAAAAAATTAAAATTGAAAAATTGAAAAAAGATATATATACTGTATATGTCACATGTGTTTCTTTTAGGGTTTTTTTTTCTTTGTGTTGAAACGTTTAAAAATAATGAAAACAAAAGATTTAAGGAGTGGAAAGTGAAGCACGGCCCATTGAGAAGGACGCACAGCGATGGGGAGGACTCTCACAGGGATCTCACGGGGTGTGAAAACAGGCAGTTCTAGGTCAGGACCGCTGGGACAGTGGAGGAATGAATGGTTTCAACAACACGGCGGGGAAGAGTGAAAGCATTCCAAAACAAAGAAGCGTTTGGCGGACGCGCAAGCCGAGCGCCGCGTCCAACTTTGCATCAGCCCGAGAACGTCGTCCTCGGTGCCATTTTGAAGGCTCGAGGCTATTCAACTTTCAGATGCTTTATCGCTTCATCGCGGGTCCATCTAGACCCAATGCAGCGTAACCGACAACAAAGAATGCACGCAAGCGTTCTGGCGTTTCCACTTAAATTTGAACGATGTTGTTTTTTTTTATTGTTTTTTTTTATGCTTGCCATCTTAAACAAAGGCTTTAGGTTGTGCTGGACACGCACAGCGGTGCTTTCCACAGACAAAACACGGGGAGACACGCGATATCGCGCAGCTGACTTCTTCTTACACCCACTCTCAGCATCCACAGCGCTGATGAAATAGGCTTCCCTGCTTTCTGACACGCCGCCGCTCGCCATTGTTGGGACGACGGCGAGCGCATCAAGAATCCATTAAGTCAGCGTTATGTTTTGTTCTTCTTTACTGTTGCACATAATTAACCATCCCCAATTTACAGTAGAGTGGGCTGAAGGCAAAAGCAGATGAAAAATACAAGGCCCTTTTTTTTCTTTAAAGAAGTGGTGTGACTCCCACAGCAAACATAAAAGATTCAAATAAAATAAACATGATCAACAACTATGTGACACTGGCGCTGCCCTCCTGTCGCGGTGCAAGCATTTTGTGTGTTTGGGGCCATCCCATTGTGTTCAATGCCCTTGTGCGACGGCAAGAGGTGTGTGTGTGTGTGTGTGTGTGTGTGTGTGTGTGTGTGTGTGTGTGTGTGTGTGTGTGTGTGTGTGTGTGTGTGTCTGTGTGTGTGTGTGTGTGTGTGTGTGTGTGTGTGTGTCTGTATGTGTGTGTGTCTGTGTCTGTGTGTGTGTGTGTGTGTGTGTGACAATAGCTCCCCAAAATGAACTTGGACATGCATGAATGGCACCACGGACACACAAATAGAAATGCATACAATACCATATGAATCTTGCACACATGCCACACACACACACACACACACACACACAAAGCGAGGTGAGGCGAGGGATGTTGCTGGTAATTATCTCCCATTGTTATTCAGACCCCCCCCCGCCAGACCCCCCAGACCCCCCTCCCTCCCCCTAAAGCGGGTCACGCCACCACATACTTAATCCTCTTCCCGCTCCACCTCGTCAGAACCAAGGTGGTGGGTCAGCAATCCGGCCCGGACGCCCACCCGATGCTTGTGTAATTACACCGTTTAGCTCCGGGTTCAACCACTCGCCACTTCCAACCCACCCACCCACCCACCCACACCCCCCCCCGCTGCCTGGCGGCGGTGTCGGCGCCATGGCAACCCGACGACATCTTCACAGTGACACGTGGCACTGGGCCAAGGGGGGTGCCGTGAGACAGGGGGGGGAGGGGGGGGGCGGTGAGACAGGGGGGGGGGGCGCCGTGAGACAGGGGGGTGTCCCGCTTGTCACTCACGACGGTCCGACGCCCCCCCCCCCCCCCCCCCCCCGCGCGTGTGGATCAGACCCCCCCACCCGCACTTTCAGAGCGCCCGGAGGATTAAAAGTTAATCATACTCTTAAAAAGGTTAAAGTTTTGAGCCCGGGGAAGCGACATCGATCGCCGCACCCGACGATTCTTCTTTCAATTTGGCCGAGGAGAAACAGAATGAGAGATTGATCCGGTCGATTTGAGAGAGAGAGAGAGAGAGAGCGGCGGGGAGATGGAAAGGGAGACGGCGCTCCAAAATTAAACTCCGAGCGTCGGGTCCCGGCCGCCGCGGTTTCAATATGTCTTTTTGTTAAGCTGCAGTTTGCGTCGGGGGCCGGGCTCTTGTTTAAATATATATCCATAGCGCCTATTGATCTGGGTCGCAACCGCCGCCAATGACTCTTGTCCTTTGTACATTCCAGTCATCGCCCCCATCGCTGTTGAGAAGAAATCCTCATAAAAATGTTAAACGGGCAACTTTGTTTTCCTCCATCGTCAAAAACAAACATCCATCGCACCGACACTGGTAACACAACGGAGCAGAGGCAGAAAGTGTGCGTGTGTGTGGGTGTCTGTGCGTGTGTGTGTGTGTGTGTGTGTGTGTGTGTGTGTGTGTGTGTGTGTGTGTGTGTGTGTGTGTGTGTGTCTGTGTGTGTTTGCGTGTGTGTGTGTGTGTCTGTGTGTGTGTGTCTGTGTGTGTCTGTGTGTGTGCAGTAGAGGTTACCACCGTCCCAGGCCTCCCATTTAACCAACCATCACAACCATTAATTAATGTGTGTGTGTGAGTGTGTGTGCGCGCTTGGGGGGGATAAATATTCAACCCAGGTTATGACACCGGTGAACAAGCTAGTTGTTGAAAGGACAAAGTAGGGGGGAGTCAGCAGAGGTAGGTGGTGGTGGTTAGGGGGTGGTGGTTAAGGGGTAGGGGGTAAATCGATGGTCAATGAAGAGCGCTAATCTGGTGGGCAATTTCCCGGCTAATGTGTTCTCAATATCAGCCGCTGGAAGCGGGGGGCACGGGGCAGACAGCCGGACGTGTATCGACCACGTGGGGAATTCAAGGGAGAGAAGAAAAAAAAAAGAAAAACATACTGTACGTATTTGATGAGGAATTGATAGCAAATATTTTTTGCTGATAAACAAATTGCAATTTATTTAACCAGACAAATAGCAGCCACACCTCTGCATTAAAGATACAGACGGCGTGCGATAAATGAACCCTTTTTCTGGCCGTTTAATCTCATTTGAATCTAAAGGGGGCATTTAGCAGACGCTTTTGTCCAAAGCGCCTTTCAATCAGTACGTTTGTGGGGTTCGGCATGTGGACAGTTGGAGGAGGAGTGGGGATAAAGGGGATCGAACCGCCGACCCTACGGTGAGTGGACGACCCTCTGCCACCTGCTCTACCCCACTGAGCTACTGCCACCCCCCACTGAGCTACTGCCGCCCCGTCGCCCAATCTCACATTTTTTCCCCATTGTCCATTCTCTGTACTGTAACTAGCACCCGTTTAAAATGAGGGGCTGCACATCTCACCCACTCCATGGTGGGCGTCCAGACTGGTGTACTCCATGGTGCCGTTGTGGCCCTTCTTGGGGTTCTCTGAGTACTCCTTGTGGATCCCCCCGGGGCAGTACCGGTAGGCCAGGCCGAAGTCCACCAGGTACACCTGCAGAACACGACACAGCCGTGCGCTCACCCACCTACTTTTGATGGTTCATGATGGTCGACCACAACACGAATCTCAAATACACCAAAAAGAAAAACTACAGACCTACACAATACACTGGCCCTTTTGTGTGGTTAGTCAGTATGTATTTAATTGTCAACGAACCATGCTTTGTTAACCAAAACACGGGTGCGAAACTTGTTCTGGTGACTGCTTACTGAATTAAGAGCAATTAAGTGTTTCACCTTCTTCTGACAAATATGCTTATTATTATTGTACTTATACTCCTAAATGCCCTAAATGTAATGTAAATGTTTATGTAAATGTGTTGCACGCCATGTTTTGTTTAACAAAAACATGGGTCGCAAAGTAGCCACACAACCACAGACATCTCTCTGGGGTTGTGTGACTATTTACTACATCCTACTATAAGCTATACTATTTTCAACAACTGTGTGGGTTTTGTTTCCCGTTTTCTACCGAGAAGTCGCCGGCTAACCTTCTCGGGGTCCGTGTAACCCAGCATTATATTGGCAGCTTTAATGTCTGCATGGACGTATTCGTTGTCATGGATATACTCCAGCACTTCCATCTATGAAGGGAGGACACACACACGCACACATACATACCACAAAGATATCTAATGAATAAAAAGCAACTAGCTCCACAATGGCTTCAAAGCGTTGCCGGCCCAAGAATTCAGTCACGCATGTTTCATGGCTAAACAACACATTCAAAGAGATATAGCCTCGGATGGCTCTTCCTCGAGACAAGGGGTCATGTCTTGATCAAGAACCCTTTACTCTTTGTCAATAGTTCCCCCAGCACTTGGCAGAGAGCTAGCATGGCCTTAGACTTAAAGGAGAAAAAAAAAAAAAAAAAACATAAAGGAAAAACAAGCCATCACCTTTGCCCTCCCTGTTGGAAATCACCACTCAATGGACATAAAGGAGTTTGACAATAACACACTCCAAGGCACTTTTCATCTCACCATCCTTTGACCCATCTGGAGCACGGTGCTCCTCTTCAGCTGACCCCCGTTGCACTCGCACACTTTCTGGAGGTCGCTGCCCAGCCGGTCCATGGCCATGAAGCGGTACCTGAGGGTTTCAATGCAGAGGCGTCAACAGGGAAAGCGCACGTCGTCTTCTTCTTCTTCTTCTTCTTTAGCGGCAGTGGATGGAACTTCTGTGGAGTGGAGATTGTTTAAGGGGAGAAGTCTGGAGTTAGCGTGTCATCTAATGTTTGGGATTCCAATATGTGCTGTCGAGTCTCTGGCATCTTGGGAGCCACAGTTGGAGATGCTTGTCGTTGAATCGATTCGAAGGAACGGGTCAGAACACAGATCCACACCGCAAGATCATTCATCAGATGATTTCTTCATATCAAAGTCTTAATCATTAACTTGATAGTCTCACGTCCAACTCAATGTCTCCGTTATTTGATCAGGTAACAATTTGATTCAGCCCACATCCCCAAGGACATGATTTGTGTAGTCCTGGCAGATTCACAAATCTATGTGTAGAATCAATGCGGAGAAGGCCGTACCTGAGTCCATTGTGTTCAGCCAGCCCTGCTCCCCAGTACGTTGGTATGGCCAGGAAACTCATATTCCTGCTTGTTGTCCAACGCTGTACTTTATTAAAAAAACAACAAAACAGGATCAGGACTTTAATACCTGGAGACATTTGTGTGTACTATATTAGCGTGTCGCCAGGGCCTTTAAATTCATCAGCCTAAAAAAAAAATATATAGATATGAATTTCCATACAGCCGTCATACCGTGACCATGAATATATTCAACGCGTATGTGCGCAACTCAAATTGGTTGTTTCAAGTGTAATAAGGTGTTTCAAAGTTTTGCCACCTATGATGGATCTCTCCCGGTTCACCCTGGGGAGGGATACGGTCCAAATGCTAGCACAAGCATATCAATCACTCAGGGACACACACACACACACACACACACACACACACACACAGCAAGAGAGAGGTGAGCCTGGCTTGCTTCGTGATGGCGGCCGACTGGACTGGCTCTCCACCAGGGTGGCAGGTGGTCATGGGCCCAGCGGAGGTCTGGGCATCATTACGTGCGAGTGGCCTCCCTCTCTCTCTCTCTTGCTCTCTCTCTCTCTCACTCTCTCTCACTCCGTCTCGCTCTCCAGAAAACAGTGTTGTGTAAAAGCCCAGGCAGGCTCACACACAGAGAGAGACACAGAGCAGGAGGATGGGGAAGCAGCGGCGGGAGGTGTTGGGTGTGTGCTAACCGCCACAGAGGTGCATGTTTGCTTTGGCTTATTAATTACTGTGCAGCGCGGCGGCGGCGGTGGCGGCGCGCGTGTCCCACCGCCACTTCATCAGTCAAATGCGCTGCTGCTCCAGTGAGCTGCCTGCATGCTCAGCAGGGGGGGGGGGGGCTACTCACTGATCTCCGCCTTGGCTGCCCTCTGGTAGAACTTGAGCTCGGAGAACAGGGGGCCGTTCTCGTGGTACTCCTGTGTGGGGAAAGGCAAGGAGTCGTATTGATCCCCATTGTTGGTGTGTTTACTCTTGTAATCACCAGCCAAACCCAAAGGGACGACAGATGGTGTTTGTCAGGCCCTCCCCGGTGTAACCCTCACCGGATGGATGCGTGCGAGGCGACGTCGCAACGTCCGCGGCGTTATAAAGTTTGAGGCGAGACCGTGGGTGCGTTCCGCGAACCCGCGCGTCATGCAATCCGATTCGGGATTTACGCACACAGTGAAAGTTTCTTTCAGCCGACATAGAGACCGTATTTTCTGTATTGTAGACTTGGATGTAGAAGTTCAGCCATTAAATCAAGCCAGACTTCCAAAGCGTGTAACCAATACATCAGGCAGCTGCAGACGTACGATCCCATAAAACAAGTTCTGCCATTCCAACATCTGGGACAAAAGGCATGCCAAGAATGGCATTTCACATGGACACATTGAATGATTTTGTCAGGCAGGTAAAACACAAACGGTTTACCATCAAACCCAAGAAGAAAAACAGCTGTTTGTGACATCACACGCTGCTTTCTTCAAGGGTTCTTTATTGAACCAAGTGGTAAACACTCACTGCGATCTCATCAGAGGTCCAAACACGGGTAATAGTCAAGAGATAAGGTGTGTGTGTGTGTGTGTGTGTGTGTGTGTGTGTGTGTGTGTGTGTGTGACCTGCGAACAGACTTGCGGACCCAACCGCCTTCCTCTGCATGTATTGATCATACAATGCTACTTCTGTATCTGAAATACTGTATGCAGCAATATCGTAACGTGAATACAAATGTAATTGAAATGTGTATTGTTTCAATGTTTTCCCCTTATAATTACACATTGATCACTGCATCACAGACATCAGACTTCCATTGGCCTCTGAGGTTATGCTGTTGCCACTTTTGCCTGTCCGTGCCATTGACACCACATATGAACCCTCAATTTTCAACCCATAATTCACAGAATCTGTTGGCTGGTTTTCTCACATGAGCCGCTATAGAGTGTCAAACACCAGCTCTCTCAGAGGACTGAGTGTGTGCAGAGTTTGGTGTGCATCAGAGTTTATTAAAGGTTGTTTTTTTTCAGCATTGCTTGATAGCTGCTTTGTTTATAAGTGTCTGCTAAATGACTGAGTGCATACGAAAATGTCAACATTTCCAATATATCGAGGCCTAAATCCGACAGTATTGGCTGTACAAAGACACAGTAGCTATATTTAAATTGACTGTAATCAATGTTTTCCAGCCAAGCTGCCTATTGTGTTACTGTACATTTAACAGGGAAGAAAGATAACAACATGTGACAAAAAAAAGTGGTTGAGATCATGACATATGTGGCTGTAATCCTTCACTGAGCTGGACACTTTAGAAGACACAAAAGATCACTAAAAAAGAGATTAAAGTTTGGATTTACTTTCAGTGGCGATCTCAAAAGATGTTCATGTAAATAAATGTCTGTCACTTTCAAAAATCGAAGTCACTTTCTATCGCCGAATGACAAAGACACCACAATAGTGATTGAGCCCACAGATGAAAGCCCTTGCATTTGCAGTGTTGTGAAATTATGACCGGTGTTATGAACCGGTGACAACGTTTGTATCTCTGGTATTACCAAAGTTGTCACCAAAGAGAACAAAGTGGAAATCCTTGAAATTGCCACTTTAACAATTGGTAACATTTTGAAATGGGCCTATAGGCTTGCATTGTTACCTTGACAAGGCATAGTTTAATTAAAAAAAGAAAAAAAAATCGAACATACCACTTTGATGACAAAACCAGTGTCTTCTGCAACAGCTGAGTCCACATCCTGGGAGGCTAAGAGAGACCAGTGATTTAATGAACAGAATAGAAAGGCCTGCAAGCTCATAGTGTATGGCCCAGGCCCATTGCTGAATTGCTAGCTTTTGCAGAGAATGTATTGATTGTCACCATGCTTTTCCATAAGATATCCCAGAAATGTATTGTGTACATGTTCTGTATTGTGAAATAAAAGCAATGGAAAGGGTTTTTTTATACAATGTGCAAGAATGAGATGTTTGAGGGATGGATGTTATCAACAGGACAGATCAATATTTCACATTCCCGCTACTCAAACTTGCCAAACCAACAGTTGCAAATGCAGCTTATTGTGGTTTATTTAAGAACCCCCCCCCCCCCCCTGCCCGCAAAAGGAATGAAGCTGTCTGTATGTAGGCCCGCTATGTCTCAGATAGAAGGTTTTGTTTTCGAGTGCCCGTCTGACTAAAGGGAGACATGTTGGGGACAGGAGTCCACCACGTATCCCTTACCTACCTAGATAGATCAGCCCAAAGCCACCCTGGCCGATCAATTTGCCCAGCCTCCAGCGCTTGCGCTCGGTGTCGGTCAGCGTGAAGCCCTCTGGTAGCGGCTTCGGTAATCCACCCTTACGTGGCGGCGCCATGAGATGCTCCTTGCAAACTCAAAACTGTTAGAAAAGAGGAAACATACGACTCACGATCGACTTGCTCTGCTTACTTCACAGAGATGTGAGGTCGCTCAACCAACCACACACACATTACTTGAAAACACTCTTGGCAACTTGGCACTTAAGATGTTGTATACTAGCAATGGCTAATCTAGCAATTGAAATGCTTGAAACTTGTTCTGGTGACTCTCTTACAGTATTAGCAGCAATTAAATGTTTCACCTTCGTATGACAAAACTGTTTGTAAATCGCTTTGGATTAAAGCGTCTGCTAAATGCCCTAAATGTAAATCAAATGAACGGATGAGGGAACATTGAATGTAGGTCTGAGCATTGTTTATGAGAAACGAAACTGAAATTAAACTTTGTAGCCTACCGGGGCCAGCCAAAGAGGAGTTCATAACATAACGTCTACAACTACATGGATTACCGTGTTGCTAAGGGCAACGGTGGCCAATCGACACTCATCGTTTAACAACATAACATGTCATAACACATAACTTACTGTCGTTGAAACGCGACTAGTTTCAGACACCACTAGTAGTCTATTTGTGCTGACTCTCAAACGAAGATCAGGTTTATGACAGGTGATCAATCGCAAACAATACAAGTTTACCATCATCGAGATGAACAGTAAGCTTACTTTAATTGATTCTTTCTCAGCTGTCAATGCCGTACGGCTCGCGAGACATCCATGGTTGTAGTGTCATAACAAACGAGGATCACTTCCTGTAAGTTTGTCCCTCCCGCTGCTTTATCCAACCAATGGCGAGGGAGATATAAGTGCCGGGGAACCACCAGCCAATCCCGGTTTGCTGGTGATTATGGGTGACAAAAAGCAACCCAATTGGTTCATTTGTCAATAATATAACATAATATAATATAATATAATATTTATTACATACATTATATTACATACATAAAACATACAATTTAGACCGCCAAACGCATTGAATTACTTGTTGGTTCTCAACCACTGGGCCGCGGACCGGTACTAGGCCTACGCTCTGGACTTTTGGTCACCAGCCCGCAGAGATTTCAAAATGAAGCCAAACGAAAATTAGATTTTTTATAATCATAATATATATTTTTAATTATTTGGGTTTTACTTCCCTAAAATGTATATATGTGCAATTATAATTGTATCACTCTATTCGTATTGTGCCTTATTGCATTCAACAGCATAGTGAGCATCTGGGTGTCATTAACCCAACTATAGTTGTCCAAATTAAGTATGTTTGCGTTGGGTGCCCTTTTTCGTACAAAGTCATATGTCTGATAAAGCTGTTTCACAGCCTTTGGTCTATGCACGTTACTATGCAGTTTGTGTTGCATGTGACTCATGTCCCAATATTAATATTTTGTCATAATCTTATATGGATCAGAGATCAGGCAACGTTATCGACGCCCATCATGATGCTGGATAGATGAATAGCTAAGAAAACAATGGAAAAGAAACACACTTTGGGTTACATAGAGTTTGATAGATTTGTTTGATAACACTGATTATTACTTGGCACACAAGCGATGCTGTTTTATCTATTTGTGAACTGTGAGACTGTTACTGCCTATAAATAAATCAGTTTAATGCACCTTTATATTCATAATATCGGACCCACAGTTGTGTAGGTCCATTAGCTGAGTTTACCTGATTTGATGAGGCATATAACGGTTGTAAACATTTTGCATCGCCTAAATCCCCCCCCCCCCCTCAACATCTATCTATATGTTCCTGTTGGTTGGTTTACAGAGTGCCCTATGTGTGCATTCAGCAACATCTGAGTATGTCATATAGCCTTCAAAAGCTTTCAAAGCTTTCAAAGCATGGACCCGGGCCCGGATCCGAATTCCCCCGACGCCAAAGTCCAGTTTGTTTGGTGAGTGTGAACACTGTTTATCATACCAGAGGGCAGATCAGCAAACCACACCCAAGCCTATAAAAAGGTGGTTTCGGAGTGAGGTTCACGTGTCCCCGTGTCTGGCATCAGATGTGAAAACTCACTGTACCGACACACTGAAAGGGGCGACTATTCTGCATATCTGCTATATGTGTGCTGCTCACACACACACACACCGATCTGATCCTCTGAACTGCAACAGCACTGGCTGATGAAGGAAGGCGGTGGGTCAAAGGTCAGCCTCCTTGTATGGGCTTGGGATCCTGCTTTTGTACACCGGAGAGCCCAACTAAGCAAATGAAGAGTGTGCTCTTCTTATTATTGGCGGGTCGTGAACCAACTAAGTTCATGCCGCCACCTACTGCATCGAAGTGTTTATACGCGAGCAAGGGCGTAGATTTGCGTGGGGTCCTAAGGACGTGTCCCCACCAATATTCAGGTTGAAACGGGAAAAAAAAGTGTGTCATGCGGTACACAAAGGGTTAATTTCCCAATTCGCCTCCCAAAATATGTCTGAGACAGATCTGTTTTTTGGTTGGCTCAGCTCTCTGTATGCTGTCGATTCAAAGGTGTTGGCTCACTCACTTCACTTGGTCGATTCGAAGATGTCGGGCAAGAAAGAAAGGTGGACGACATCAGAGGCTGTTTCAAGAAACAAAGTGTCAAATTGGAATGGTGCTTTACTAAATGTTTTACTGTGTATGTATCACATCAGCAGATAATGCATATAGGGGGGGGGGGGGGGGGTCTGGGTAGTGTCCCCACCAAAGCCTGGGTTGTGTCCCCACCAAAGACTGGGCAGTGTCCCCACCAAAGCCTGGGTAGTGTCCCCACCAAAGCCTGGGTAGTGTCCCCACCAAAGCCTGGGTTGTGTCCCCACCAAAGACTGGGCAGTGTCCCCACCAAAGCCTGGGCAGTGTCCCCACCAAAGCCTGGGTAGTGTTCCCATCAAAGCCTGGGTAGTGTTCCCATCAAAGCCTGGGTAGTGTTCCCATCAAAGCCTGGGTAGTGTCCCCACCAAAGCCTGGGTAGTGTCCCGACCAAAGCCCGGTCTCCCCACCAAAGCCTGGGTAGTGTCCCCACCAAAGCCTGGGTAGTGTCCCCACCAAAGCCTGGGTAGTGTCCCCACCAAAGCCTGGGTAGTATCCCCACCAAAGCTCAGACCAAACCTACGCCCTTGTACGCGAGTGTACATAACAACCTTGCAGCTGGGTAGTGTGACTGTGTGAGTGTGTGTGTGTGTGTGTGTGGGGGGGGGGGGGGGGGGTAATCATACTTGGGCACAGTACGAATCAATTGTCCCTAATATGAAAACCTTAAGCAACAAAGCCAAAACATATAAAGTGGACAATATAAGAGAGTGTGCTAAGAAAAGGCGAAGGTTAATAAAAAACTGTGTCTTCACAAAGCGGGGAAGTGAGCGCGTATACAATAACCAAACAGCCATCAGCCATCAACAAAACTCGCCGAACTTAAGCATTGTCCTTGGTCCAAACGAACATGACTGCCTGTGTTTTTTCCACCTCATCACAGAGACGCGCGCCGATGCCTCCGCGTTATGGAATCCCTTGACTTGCGGCGCTATTGGCCAGCCATTGTTGCCTGGCCTTCTTTGACTCTGCTGTCATACCTTTTTTTTATTTTATTTTTTTTATCGTAGGACCATTTCTTCAATTCAATTCATTGTCAGAATGATGTGCCCTTGAGAAATTTGTCTTCAGGTAGTGAACACAACATTAAAACACAACACACACACACACACACACACACATTTGGAAATGACAGTCCGCGTCTGTTTTAGTTTGTGTTACATCGAGAGGCCTCCGTGTCGGGGATAATCGATGGTTCAGGTTCCTCGCCGCACATATCCCCCCCCCTCTCGGCGCCACGCTTACAGGGGGGCGGCGGCCAAGAGTTGTTTGTTTTTGTTTTTCCTAACTCTGCATCTCTGCCCCCCTTTTTTTCCACAAAGCACACGCACTTCTCTATGATGCTCGGTGCTTGGTTTCTCTTTCTTTTCTTTTTTTGTTGTCCCCCACTTCACGCAAAAAAAATCGATAGCGGTTTGTTTTCCTCGGTTCCTGCCTCCTTGATTTAACCCAGCTTGATCTCGCTTTTTTTGCCTGTGCCCGGCGCTGCGTGCTCGATATTCGCGGGCGAGGTAACGAACGCAGAATTGCGATGAACAAATAGATCTCATTAACGCAGCGGACACAACTCGCGGGCTCCTCCAGCTACGCTCCTTATCCAGTTTAGAGGGGGGGGGTGCTGTGTGTGTGAATGTGCGTGAGTGTGTGTAGGCCTCTTTGTGTGTGTGTGTGTGTGTGTGTGTGTGTGTGTGTGTGTGTGTGTGTGTGTGTGTGTGTGTGTGTGTGTGTGTGTGTGTGTGTGTGTGTGTGTGTGTGTGTGCGTGCGTGCGTGCGTGCGTGTGTGTTGTGTTGTGTTGTTCAGTCTTTTATCACTCTCATCATTATTTAGATGAAAGCTGGGGAAAGTGGCTGCTTTTGTCGAGCTGGTTCTGAGACACCTATAGTGAGCCAATCGATCTGCAGGCGCCCCCTGGGCTTCATATAAGACTCCAGGATTCCCCAATAATACTGAGAACATAAAACAACACGCGGTTAACATCAGGAAGTCAAATGCGGTCCTTGAGCTGCAAGGACTGCATTGTGTTGTCTTAGTGAACATCAATGGAGTCAAGACGTTTAAAAAGTGCAGCCGTATAGCTACCTCGGTGCTGCGGCACAAGGCTTTTATTTATTATTTGATGGGTATAGTATTACTTCATGAATGAATAGAATAACCATGCATTTGCAATGCAATACCATGTCGTTTTTACAGTTATTTCACCATTTAGTTTTTACTTATTTTTGATTGTGTGACGTTTTTTTTGTCTATATTGTGTAAAGTGATAATGGTTAATGTAATAGCCTCCCAGATACAAATACTGGCAATTTGTAAACGTATTAATTTTTTGTATTGTTACCTATTTATTTTCATAATTCATCTTTTTTTAAGTCCAACCAATAGTCATTTTTAGATACTAAGATAATGCAGTTTTTTTTTTTTAGATAACTGGTATTCATTCTGCAATGGCACTATCCTAAATCGAATACTACATTCCTCCCCATATTGAATAATGGGTTGTCCTGCAGTCGGCAATTGGTCTCTCTCTCTCTCTCTCTCTCTCTCTCTCTCTCTCTCTCTCTCTCTCTCTCTCTCTCTCTCTCTCTCTCTCCCTCTCTCTCTCTCTCTCTCTCTCTCTCTCTCTCTCTCTCTCTCTCTCTCTCTCTCAGGCCTTGCAGCCTGAAAACCAATCAATATCCGAAAGTAATGTTCCCTAATGTGTGTCACACACCAGAATTCCTTGTTATACTGTCCAAAGTTTATCCCCCTGTTCCCCATATACTCCACCCCCTACCACCCCTACCCTACCTGCCCCCCCCCCCCACCCAGGGTAATTGCAAGTGTGAGCTCGGCACTGACTGGCAGTGCCACAGTGGGCATCTCTTTTGCTCTCTCTCTCTCTCTCTCTCTCTCTCTCTCTCTCTCTCGCCCGCTTGCTCTCAGTGCTCGCTGGCTCTCAGAGTCTCGGTGCGGTGACACCAATCTCGGCTGGGGGCACGACACCATTTTGTGTAACCGGCCCTCGTGATGGAGATGGTATAATTGTCCTAATTGGGGTTTTGTGGGGGTGGGGACGGGGGCGGTGGTGGGGGGGTCTCGCGGCTGGGACCCACCCTGACCCGGGACCATATGGAGGAACGCTGATAATGAGCCGCTTAATGCACTGTGTCCATCAGCATGAGGCTCTCAAGATCCACACAGACACCACCGGGAAAAGAGAGTTCTCTCTCTCCCTCTCTCACTCTCTCTCTCTCTCACTCACTTTCTTTGTCTCTTGCTCACTTTCTTTCACTTTCTATATAGCTCTCGCTCTCTTTCTCTCACTTTATATACACCTCTCCCTCTCTCTCTCTTTATATACATCTCTCTCTCTCTCTTTCTCACTTTCTATATATGTTTTGCCCTCTTTAGTTTATGTTCTTGTTATTGTGGTCTCTTCCTCTCACTTTCTATATTCAGTATCTCTTGCTGTCTTTACTTCACTTTCCATGTATCTTTAATTTCTTTACTTTACTCTGTCTGTCAATATGTATTATGTATACACGATATTCGTATCTTACTCTCAATGTCACATTTTTGTGCTTACTATACAAATATACATTGGATACATTGGTAGCATTGTTTTAATGGTAGCTACAGTTAATTTGAGGTTGTTAGAATATTAGAGTATTGACAGATAATCCATGACTTTTTAATTAGAGTCATCAAATGTAATTTCTCTGCTTCTGTCAGTCAGCAGAAAATCAGTTAATTGTTCCTTGTAATATCGATATGTTTGAAATGCCTTTTGGCAGCGCTCATCGTTCACAGCAAGACTATAAGCGCCATATTGGAGCATATCACATTCCCCACGATCACATCCCTTACCTGTATCACAGCCACAGTTATTTGTACACCCCGACACATGCGGTGGCTTTTACCCGAAATCAATAGCGACAAGATTCATTTTAGAATCTGCAAGGTGTGCACGCGGACGTCCTCGGAGGCCCGCGCCACGAAGAACACGCGGGGTCGTGTCCTGTTCATTCTTCTTCACCTCGTCAAATGAATGCACAAACGAGAGCGAAAACACACCGAATGACCCCCCCCCCCCCGGTTTTGTTCCTGTTGAAGTCTCTGTGGTGAAGACCACCCAAGACCAGGAGAATCATCCGAACCGATCCCTGAAAATCAACGAGCGCGTGTCGTCCGTGAGACACAAGATGGCTGCTTTGCGACGACGTCTCTTTGACGTTGGTTGGGTTCCTGTATCTTACTTGGGAAGTAAGATGGCAGCGCGTGCGGACGCAGCGGCCCCTCTCTGTCCCGAAAATGTGGTGCATACTGTACATGTTTGTCTTCGTCGGTGTGCCCGAGTGATTTTGTGTTTTTGTCGCGTTTGTCCGTCCCAAGTCGCACATACAGCCGTGGGACTCTTTTCTCTTTTATTACTGTCCATACTGCTCATACTGTATATAGTGCACCTTACACCTCATGTTGTTTATACTGTTTATATTGTTTGTATATATTCGCCACCCTTTTATTTTGTTTGTTTTTTTGTATTCTTATTCTATATATTTATATTTTTATTTTGTATTTTATGTTTAATATTTTTGCACGCGTGTCTCGCACCAGGGATCAAGGAAAAGGCATTTCGGTTTTTGTGTATGTCCTGTACATTCATGAAAACTGACAATAAAGTTGACTTGACTTGACTTGACTTGACTGTAAGAACCATGGTCCACGATGCTCCAAAATGAAGAAAAATTGTTATTTGGCACATTACCTATTCTTGAAAGGTGTCACGTGAGAGAGAGAGAGAGAGAGAGAGAGAGAGAGAGAGAGAGAGAGAGAGAGAGAGAGAGAGAGAGAGAGAGAGAGAGAGAGAGAGAGAGAGAGAGAGACAGCGTCCAGACCGGACCGCAGGCCGGCCTTTGGGTAGTTTACTACCTATAGCTACTGCGACCGGTTCAGGAGTGCGGATTTCGCGGTTGCTACACGTTGCTGGTGATTATCGCTTTCTCGCCGCGATGACAGGAGAGGCCATTATCAAGCTGTTTTATTTTATGTATTATTTGTTCCTGGCTTTGTCCCTCAACTCCCATCATGCAGCTGTTTCGCTATTCCGCGCTGTGGCTTTGTACCATTTATGAATGTGAGATGTATTGCCTGTTCAAATGAAAGTAATATGAATCTAATGGTCGGTAATGAGATGCTGTTTTGTCATTATTGCAGTGTGTTGAGGTCTAAGCCTGGGTGTGTGTGTGGGTGTGTGTGTGTGTGTGTGTGTGTGTGTGTGCGTGTGTGGATGTGTATGAGTGGTATATGTAGTATGTGGCATGATGGGTGTGTGTGGGTCTAATGTATGTGTCTAACAGAGTTTTTATGCAGCTGTGTGTGTGTGTGTGTGTGTGTGTGTGTGTGTGTGTGTGTGTGTGTGTGTGTGTGTGTGTGTGTGTGTGTGTGTGTGTGTGTGTGTGTGTGTGTGTGTGTGTGTGTGTGTGTGTGTGTGTGTGTGTGTGTGTGTGTGTCTGTGTGTGTGTGTGTGTGTGTGTGTGTGTGTGTGTGTGTGTGTGTGTGTGTGTTTCTCCTGGTTGCTGTATGATTTGATACTAATACGTCCATACTTTCCGCAGTGGGAGCAAACACTGACCAGGATGCAGATGAGGTGTTAATGGCTTCCAGGCCCGGGGCAGAATTGAAACCTGAGATATGGAGCTGATTAACTGTCATTTCTTTTGTTCCATGCAGCCATGGCATCGAGGAGTAGTTTGTGGGGAAAATACATTTTCATCATCCAAATCCCAATCATGTTGCCAACATAACACTGTTTTTTCTTTGGGTGCTGGTAAGGTTTTTTTTTTTGTTTATTAACATATTATTTTATTGTTATTTATTGGTTACAACTTTGGCTCTCATGACAGCTGGACTGATGTCGCTCAGTGTGATTGTTATATCAGAGATATCAGGGTGGCTACGGGTCCTTGAAAAGTCTTAAATAGACATTTACCCATGAAAGCCCTTAAAAAGTATGAAATTGTCGTCATTTCAGATTTTTTTTTTTTTTTGTGTCACGTCGTCTTTCTGAGGATTTCCAGCCTGTGGGCAAGGCGCATATGTTGCCCCCCACCTCTGCGGTTCAGATCACGTGATGCAATGTGTCTGCAACGTCCAACCAAGGTCTCGCTAGCCAGCCTGATTGTTAGTTTCTGGAAATGGAGAAAGTTTAACGACAAATGGCTTGAGAGTAACGATTACTCATGGCGGTTAAAGAAACAAATTGCACTGGATGTCGGGGGTGTTTTCCTTAACTCGGGACCAACTGCGGTCAAAGTGGTGGAACCGCACGATGCAGAACAGAACTCAGAGAGCATGCCAGGGCCCGCCAGCAGACTCCTATTGCCCGTCTCTGCTCCGCTCCACTCACCGCTAGCAAGGATGCTGCCGCGGACGTTATGTTGGGAAATCAACAGCAAAACAACTGCATCGTCTGACCCTCCAAACAACGTGTGGCTCTACGGTGAACACTCAGAGCACAGAGGGGATGTGGCCGCTGAGGACAGTGGCAGGCCACCACTCATACATGTCAGGGTCATAAGTGTCAGGGCTGAAGAGGTGTTCAAAGCCATCCATGTGTTTACTTGGATAGGGTATGTTTTCGCTTTTGGTGTGTGTATTTCCATCGCGAATATGGTCATTTGTATTAGAGTGGTATTAAAAAGGTCTTGAAAAGTCTGGAATGGAAGTCGTGCATACCTGTAAAGGTCCTGAAGACAACATGAACAACACAACTAAACAAAAGCTTGGACCGGGATTCAAGACGTTGGTCTCAGCATCAATATCCTGTAGGCAGAAGAAATGCATTTTGGAATGTCTTTTGTTCACCGGGAGTTGACATTTTCAGCTGATGCAACCTTTTCGAAGTGTCACGTATTTACTACGGCGGTTTTTGACGAGACAAGTTTGGCTCATCCTTGTTAAATTCAATTTGTCTCATTGAGTAGAGCAGAGTAGATTCAAAAACCACCAAACATGCAGTTTCAACAACAACAACAACAACAACAACAACAGCAACAGCACCAATGATCAATCCCTCTGGTGCCCCTGGAAGAGCTTTTGTGGAACCTCGCCCATCAATTTTTCACAAGCAAAAACCACTGCTTGTGAAAAAAATCTCATAATAAAAAGATTGTGGGAGAAAATCAATTGTCTTATATGGCCATGCATCGAAGGTCATGATATATGTGCCTTTGTGCGGCTGCATGTCATTTGTTTGCCTTTTCTAAAAAGGCCACTTGACACATTCCCTGCTCGACTGCATTCACATGTTCGACCTTGGCCAAGTCATCGCCAAGTCCAGTCTGATGGCATAGACAGAAAGAGCCAGAGAGAATAAAAGAGTTGGAGTGTGGAGGTTGTTAGGAGATGTGGAGCAGGACCTATAGGAGGCGAGGAGAGCTCTGTGCGCGCAGGTCTTTTGGTATGTCAGGTATGTCAGAAAAGAAAAGTCATGTTCAAGGTTGTTGTGTTTACGGGTTTTCGAGTGACACTTCACCTATTGGTCAACACATTTGCATAATTAGCTTCAGAGAAGAAAAAAACGGTGATTTTACTAAATGGAATGTTAACATTTGACCCCTGTATCAATCCTGCCCTAAAGGTTGTGATAACAAGGTTTCTATTCTTTGGCGAGTCAGATTGAAGACCTGCTCTCTTTTGTTTCAACATGCTAATGTATACACTTGCTGTAAAAAAAAAAAACATGATCAATTAGAGAGGCAATTCCACTGTGGAATAGATTTTTGTTCATCTTGAATCCAAATCAATGCTAGCCATTTATACATTTATAAATTACTTAAAAACGCACCGTATGGTCATAAAATCAATAGAACCAAGATCAAAATCAAAAGCCGTCTATTTATAAATATCAGTATTTCATTTGATTATTTCCTCTAGCTGTATTCCCCACTCCCCATTCCAAAAAAACAAGAATCATTATGTTTAAGACTAGATGGAAGGACACTGACTACAGAAACATCCAGTTTGATCTAAAACTGTACGTCTCACACTAAAGTAAAATAGAGATTGGAGAAGGCAAGGGGTGCAACAAAGTTGCGTATTTTCCTTCACAAGGATTTTCATTTTGCCAAGGCTCGCGGGTGTCAATCATATATCGATGTACAAATGGAGGTATCGTCATCTAAGGAGATGAAGGCGATTGAAGGAAGGATGAAATGTCCTCCAGTCATTTCAATCAGCAGTCAAGATTTCTCACATTTTTGTTGATACCAGTTTCACAAACATAATTAGAGAGCCGACAATGTATTTGGAAGGTAATATTTTCATAATTGTGCTTCATCATGGCTAGAGATATCAATTCTCAATGATAAGTACAACTATGTTGTGGTGAGACATATAAAGTATTTATTTTGATTGCTTGGTTTGCATGAGTAGAAAACAATGTTATTGTTAATCAAGTCAATCATTGTTGTAAATCAAGACAGTTAATAGAAAACAGCCTTGATTAAAATGTCTGTGTGTCTATTATTTCATTAAATCAAACGGGGATCTTCATTATACTCTTAAAATATATGTAATATTCAAGAATTGATGAGATCTTTGATTCTAGATTTGTATAGAAGTTAATGAGTGCCAAAAGATAAATACTTGATATAGATCATGACAATATCATACAATAGTTTTGTTGAATAAAGATGATATAAGGACAACTATGAACTATGAATAAAAAACACTGGGAAAACAAAAAAGTGATTTCACTTTATTCCAAATATTGATGGATGGATGTGTGGGTGGACAGGGGTTGGATGGATGTGTGGGTGGATGAGGGATGAATGGTGGATTGATACGAGTTTGGGTGGATGGAAAAACTGATGGAAGGGTGGGTGGGTGGGTGGATCTACATGAAGATGAGGGCATGACTGGTTCGATGGATGGATGGATGGATGGCTAGATGGATAGCAGTTAGATGGTAGTCAAATTAATTGCATAGCGCATTTACCTGGCGCCGACAAAAGTGCTGAACAGACAAAATGTGCCACGCAAGCATCAACCTCCACAAAAAGTCTCAGTCACTCACTCACCCGTGTCATTATAGACAGAGTCCTTGCACTCGAGACAATGTCCTGTACTGGCAGCGATTGGATTCTATTAA
>JAXIVH010000644.1:0-5000 GCA_036785325.1 Urophycis tenuis
TGGGGGTGGATGTAGGGTGGGTACTCTTGCTGGCTACTGTGTCCGCGTGTGTGGTGGCCTCTCCCTGGGGTGGGTGCGGTGGATGAAAGGCGAGTACTCATTTCGTTGATGGAAAGCACTTTGTTGATCATCACGATCATAAGGCTGGTGCCAGAGAAAAGCAGAGAGAGAGAGAGAGAGAGAGAAAAAGCATACAGCACCTGGTATTCCTAGGCGGTCTTCCATCCAAGTACTAACCAGGCCCGACCCTGCTTAGCTTCCGAGATCAGACGAGATCGGGCGTGTTCAGGGCGGTATGGCCGTAGGCGCTTTTGGATGAGGCACACGGGCACTTGTAGTAGCGGTGGTGGTGGTGGTGGTGGTGTTGGTGATGGTGGTGGTGGTGGTGGTGGTGGTGGTGGGGGTGGATGTAGGGTGGGTACTCTTGCTGGCTACTGTGTCCGCGTGTGTGGTGCCCTCTCCCTGGGACGGGCGCTGCTGGTGGGTGGTGGTGGTGGTGGTGGTGGTGGGGGTGGATGTTGGGTGGGTACTCTTGCTGGCTACTGTGTCCGCGTGTGGTGCCCTCTCCCTGGGACGGGCGCTGCTGGTGGGTGGTGGTGGTGGTGGTGGTGGTGGTGGTGGTGCCGGTGCTAGTAATAGTAGTATGTTCCATGTGGACCACCATGGGCAAGCCCTATTCAACGTGGGTCCACGTGAAAACAACCCAGGCCCACACAGCCCCCCTATGGGCCTAGAGGGCCAGGACCACCTCGATCCCCCATGGGCTGAGGCCCCCCCATCGGACCCCCGGGGGTGGGCCAGGTCCCAGGGCTCCCAGGGCCCCACACCGGCCTGGTCCCCCACGGTTGCGGGCTTCGTATCTGCGTGGACCACCACGGACCACCGTGGACCACTATCGGTAGGCCCCGCTCACCCTGGGTCCATGCGAAAAGCCCCCGGGCCCAGGGCCCCCTGTGGGCCTAAAGGGCTGGGACCACCTTGGTCCCCCATGGGCTGAGGCCCCCCCATCGGACCCCCGGGGGTGGGCCAGGTCCCAGGGGTCCCAGGGCCCCACACCGGCCTGGTCCCCCACGGTTGCGGGCTTCATATCTGCGTGGACCACCACGGACCACCGTGGACCACTATGGGTAGGCCCCGCTCACCCTGGGTCCATGCGAAAAGCCCCCGGGCCCAGGGTCCCCTGTGGGCCTATAGGGCCGGGACCACCTTGGTCCCCCATGGGCTGAGGCCCCCCCATCGGACCCCCGGGGGTGGGCCAGGTCCCAGGGCTCCCAGGGCCCCACACCGGCCTGGTCCCCCACGCTTGCGGGCTACACATCTGCCCGGACCACCATGGACCACTATGGGTAGGCCCCGCTCACCCTGGGTCCATGCGAAAAGCCCCCGGGCCCAGGGTCCCCTGTGGGCCTATAGGGCCGGGGCCACCTTGGTCCCCCATGGGCTGAGGCCCCCCCATCAGACCCCCGGGGGTGGGCAAGGTCCCAGGGGTCCCAGGGCCCCACACCGGCCTGGTCCCCCACGCTTGCGGGCTTCATATCTGCTTGGACCACCACGGACCACCATGGACCACTATGGGTAGGCCCCGCTCACCCTGGGTCCGTGCGAAAAGCCCCCGGGCCCAGGGCCCCCTATGGGCCTATAGGGCCGGGGCCACCTTGGTCCCCCATGGGCTGAGGCCCCCCCATCAGACCCCCGGGGGTGGGCCAGGTCCCAGGGCTCCCAGGGCCCCACACCGGCCTGGTCCCCCACGGTGGCGGGCTTCATATCTGCGTGGACCACCACGGACCACCATGGACCACTATGGGTAGGCCCAGCTCACCCTGGGTCCATGCGAAAAGCCCCCGGGCCCAGGCTCCCCTATGGGCCTATAGGGCCGGGACCACCTTGGTCCCCCATGGGCTGAGGCCCCCCCATCGGACCCCCGGGGGTGGGCCAGGTCCCAGGGCTCCCAGGGCCCCACACCGGCCTGGTCCCCCACGCTTGCGGGCTACACATCTGCCCGGACCACCATGGACCACTATGGGTAGGCCCCGCTCACCCTGGGTCCGTGCGAAAAGCCCCCGGGCCCAGGGCCCCCTATGGGCCTATAGGGCCGGGGCCACCTTGGTCCCCCATGGGCTGAGGCCCCCCCATCGGACCCCCGGGTCTGGGCCAGGTCCCAGGGGTCCCAGGGCCCCACACCGGCCTGGTCCCCCACGGTTGCGGGCTACACATCTGCGTGGACCACCACGGACCACCATGGACCACTATGGGTAGGCCCCGCTCACCCTGGGTCCGTGCGAAAAGCCCCCGGGCCCAGGGCCCCCTATGGGCCTATAGGGCCGGGGCCACCTTGGTCCCCCATGGGCTGAGGCCCCCCCATCGGACCCCCGGGGGTGGGCCAGGTCCCAGGGCTCCCAGGGCCCCACACCGGCCTGGTCCCCCACGTTTGCGGGCTTCATATCTGCGTGGACCACCACGGACCACCATGGACTACTATGGGTAGGCCCCGCTCACCCTGGGTCCGTGCGAAAAGGCCACGGGCCCAGGGCCCCCTGTGGGCCTATAGGGCCGGGACCACCTTGGTCCCCCATGGGCTGAGGCCCCCCCATCGGACCCCCGGGGGTGGGCCAGGTCCCAGGGCTCCCAGGGCCCCACACCGGCCTGGTCCCCCACGGTGGCGGGCTTCATATCTGCGTGGACCACCACGGACCACCATGGACCACTATGGGTAGGCCCAGCTCACCCTGGGTCCATGCGAAAAGCCCCCGGGCCCAGGCTCCCCTATGGGCCTATAGGGCCGGGACCACCTTGATCCCCCATGGGCTGAGGCCCCCCCATCGGACCCCCGGGGGTGGGCCAGGTCCCAGGGGTCCCAGGGCCCCACACCGGCCTGGTCCCCCACGCTTGCGGGCTACACATCTGCCCAGACCACCATGGACCACTATGGGTAGGCCCCGCTCACCCTGGGTCCATGTGAAAAGGCCCAGGGCCCAGGGCCCCCTATGGGCCTATAGGGCCGGGGCCACCTTGGTCCCCCATGGGCTGAGGCCCCCCCATCAGACCCCCGGGGGTGGGCAAGGTCCCAGGGGTCCCAGGGCCCCACACCGGCCTGGTCCCCCACGCTTGCGGGCTTCATATCTGCTTGGACCACCACGGACCACCATGGACCACTATGGGTAGGCCCCGCTCACCCTGGGTCCGTGCGAAAAGCCCCCGGGCCCAGGGCCCCCTATGGGCCTATAGGGCCGGGGCCACCTTGGTCCCCCATGGGCTGAGGCCCCCCCATCAGACCCCCGGGGGTGGGCCAGGTCCCAGGGCTCCCAGGGCCCCACACCGGCCTGGTCCCCCACGGTGGCGGGCTTCATATCTGCGTGGACCACCACGGACCACCATGGACCACTATGGGTAGGCCCAGCTCACCCTGGGTCCATGCGAAAAGCCCCCGGGCCCAGGCTCCCCTATGGGCCTATAGGGCCGGGACCACCTTGATCCCCCATGGGCTGAGGCCCCCCCATCGGACCCCCGGGGGTGGGCCAGGTCCCAGGGGTCCCAGGGCCCCACACCGGCCTGGTCCCCCACGCTTGCGGGCTACACATCTGCCCAGACCACCATGGACCACTATGGGTAGGCCCCGCTCACCCTGGGTCCATGTGAAAAGGCCCAGGGCCCAGGGCCCCCTATGGGCCTATAGGGCCGGGGCCACCTTGGTCCCCCATGGGCTGAGGCCCCCCCATCAGACCCCCGGGGGTGGGCAAGGTCCCAGGGGTCCCAGGGCCCCACACCGGCCTGGTCCCCCACGCTTGCGGGCTTCATATCTGCTTGGACCACCACGGACCACCATGGACCACTATGGGTAGGCCCCGCTCACCCTGGGTCCGTGCGAAAAGCCCCCGGGCCCAGGGCCCCCTATGGGCCTATAGGGCCGGGGCCACCTTGGTCCCCCATGGGCTGAGGCCCCCCCATCAGACCCCCGGGTCTGGGCCAGGTCCCAGGGCTCCCAGGGCCCCACACCGGCCTGGTCCCCCACGCTTGCGGGCTACACATCTGCCCGGACCACCACGGACCACCGTGGACCACTATGGGTAGGCCCCGCTCACCCTGGGTCCGTGCGAAAAGGCCCAGGGCCCAGGGCCCCCTATGGGCCTATAGGGCCGGGGCCACCTTGGTCCCCCATGGGCTGAGGCCCCCCCATCGGACCCCCGGGGGTGGGCCAGGTCCCAGGGCTCCCAGGGCCCCACACCGGCCTGGTCCCCCACGCTTGCGGGCTTCATATCTGCTTGGACCACCACGGACCACCGTGGACCACTATGGGTAGGCCCCGCTCACCCTGGGTCCGTGCGAAAAGCCCCCGGGCCCAGGGCCCCCTATGGGCCTATAGGGCCGGGACCACCTTTGTCCCCCATGGGCTGAGGCCCCCCCATCGGACCCCCGGGGGTGGGCCAGGTCCCAGGGGTCCCAGGGCCCCACACCGGCCTGGTCCCCCACGGTTGCGGGCTTCATATCTGCTTGGACCACCACGGACCACCATGGACCACTATGGGTAGGCCCCGCTCACCCTGGGTCCATGCGAAAAGGCCCAGGGCCCAGGCTCCCCTATGGGCCTATAAGGCCGGGACCACCTTGGTCCCCCATGGGCTGAGGCCCCCCCATCGGACCCCCGGGGGTGGGCCAGGTCCCAGGGGTCCCAGGGCCCCACACCGGCCTGGTCCCCCACGGTTGTGGGCTTCATATCTGCTTGGACCACCACGGACCACCATGGACCACTATGGGTAGGCCCCGCTCACCCTGGGTCCACGCGAAAAGGCCCAGGGCCCAGGCTCCCCTATGGGCCTATAGGGCCGGGACCACCTTGGTCCCCCATGGGCTGAGGCCCCCCCATCGGACCCCCGGGGGTGGGCCAGGTCCCAGGGCTCCCAGGGCCCCGCACCGGCCTGGTCCCCCATGGTTGTGGGCTTCATATCTGCTTGGACCACCACGGACCACTATGGGTAAGCCCCATTCACAATGGGCCTAGCTGA
>JAXIVH010000644.1:15000-20000 GCA_036785325.1 Urophycis tenuis
GGTGGGTACTCTTGCTGGCTACTGTGTCCGCGTGTGTGGTGCCCTCTCCCTGGGACGGGCGCTGCTGGTGGGTGGTGGTGGTGGTGGTGGTGGTGGGGGTGGATGTTGGGTGGGTACTCTTGCTGGCTACTGTGTCCGCGTGTGGTGCCCTCTCCCTGGGACGGGCGCTGCTGGTGGGTGGTGGTGGTGGTGGTGGTGGTGGTGGTGGTGCCGGTGCTAGTAATAGTAGTATGTTCCATGTGGACCACCATGGGCAAGCCCTATTCAACGTGGGTCCACGTGAAAACAACCCAGGCCCACACAGCCCCCCTATGGGCCTAGAGGGCCAGGACCACCTCGATCCCCCATGGGCTGAGGCCCCCCCATCGGACCCCCGGGGGTGGGCCAGGTCCCAGGGCTCCCAGGGCCCCACACCGGCCTGGTCCCCCACGGTTGCGGGCTTCGTATCTGCGTGGACCACCACGGACCACCGTGGACCACTATCGGTAGGCCCCGCTCACCCTGGGTCCATGCGAAAAGCCCCCGGGCCCAGGGCCCCCTGTGGGCCTAAAGGGCTGGGACCACCTTGGTCCCCCATGGGCTGAGGCCCCCCCATCGGACCCCCGGGGGTGGGCCAGGTCCCAGGGGTCCCAGGGCCCCACACCGGCCTGGTCCCCCACGGTTGCGGGCTTCATATCTGCGTGGACCACCACGGACCACCGTGGACCACTATGGGTAGGCCCCGCTCACCCTGGGTCCATGCGAAAAGCCCCCGGGCCCAGGGTCCCCTGTGGGCCTATAGGGCCGGGACCACCTTGGTCCCCCATGGGCTGAGGCCCCCCCATCGGACCCCCGGGGGTGGGCCAGGTCCCAGGGCTCCCAGGGCCCCACACCGGCCTGGTCCCCCACGCTTGCGGGCTACACATCTGCCCGGACCACCATGGACCACTATGGGTAGGCCCCGCTCACCCTGGGTCCATGCGAAAAGCCCCCGGGCCCAGGGTCCCCTGTGGGCCTATAGGGCCGGGGCCACCTTGGTCCCCCATGGGCTGAGGCCCCCCCATCAGACCCCCGGGGGTGGGCAAGGTCCCAGGGGTCCCAGGGCCCCACACCGGCCTGGTCCCCCACGCTTGCGGGCTTCATATCTGCTTGGACCACCACGGACCACCATGGACCACTATGGGTAGGCCCCGCTCACCCTGGGTCCGTGCGAAAAGCCCCCGGGCCCAGGGCCCCCTATGGGCCTATAGGGCCGGGGCCACCTTGGTCCCCCATGGGCTGAGGCCCCCCCATCAGACCCCCGGGGGTGGGCCAGGTCCCAGGGCTCCCAGGGCCCCACACCGGCCTGGTCCCCCACGGTGGCGGGCTTCATATCTGCGTGGACCACCACGGACCACCATGGACCACTATGGGTAGGCCCAGCTCACCCTGGGTCCATGCGAAAAGCCCCCGGGCCCAGGCTCCCCTATGGGCCTATAGGGCCGGGACCACCTTGATCCCCCATGGGCTGAGGCCCCCCCATCGGACCCCCGGGGGTGGGCCAGGTCCCAGGGGTCCCAGGGCCCCACACCGGCCTGGTCCCCCACGCTTGCGGGCTACACATCTGCCCAGACCACCATGGACCACTATGGGTAGGCCCCGCTCACCCTGGGTCCATGTGAAAAGGCCCAGGGCCCAGGGCCCCCTATGGGCCTATAGGGCCGGGGCCACCTTGGTCCCCCATGGGCTGAGGCCCCCCCATCAGACCCCCGGGGGTGGGCAAGGTCCCAGGGGTCCCAGGGCCCCACACCGGCCTGGTCCCCCACGCTTGCGGGCTTCATATCTGCTTGGACCACCACGGACCACCATGGACCACTATGGGTAGGCCCCGCTCACCCTGGGTCCGTGCGAAAAGCCCCCGGGCCCAGGGCCCCCTATGGGCCTATAGGGCCGGGGCCACCTTGGTCCCCCATGGGCTGAGGCCCCCCCATCAGACCCCCGGGTCTGGGCCAGGTCCCAGGGCTCCCAGGGCCCCACACCGGCCTGGTCCCCCACGCTTGCGGGCTACACATCTGCCCGGACCACCACGGACCACCGTGGACCACTATGGGTAGGCCCCGCTCACCCTGGGTCCGTGCGAAAAGGCCCAGGGCCCAGGGCCCCCTATGGGCCTATAGGGCCGGGGCCACCTTGGTCCCCCATGGGCTGAGGCCCCCCCATCGGACCCCCGGGGGTGGGCCAGGTCCCAGGGCTCCCAGGGCCCCACACCGGCCTGGTCCCCCACGCTTGCGGGCTTCATATCTGCTTGGACCACCACGGACCACCGTGGACCACTATGGGTAGGCCCCGCTCACCCTGGGTCCGTGCGAAAAGCCCCCGGGCCCAGGGCCCCCTATGGGCCTATAGGGCCGGGACCACCTTTGTCCCCCATGGGCTGAGGCCCCCCCATCGGACCCCCGGGGGTGGGCCAGGTCCCAGGGCTCCCAGGGCCCCACACCGGCCTGGTCCCCCACGTTTGCGGGCTTCATATCTGCTTGGACCACCACGGACCACCATGGACCACTATGGGTAGGCCCCGCTCACCCTGGGTCCGTGCGAAAAGGCCACGGGCCCAGGGCCCCCTGTGGGCCTATAGGGCCGGGACCACCTTGGTCCCCCATGGGCTGAGGCCCCCCCATCGGACCCCCGGGGGTGGGCCAGGTCCCAGGGCTCCCAGGGCCCCACACCGGCCTGGTCCCCCACGGTGGCGGGCTTCATATCTGCGTGGACCACCACGGACCACCATGGACCACTATGGGTAGGCCCAGCTCACCCTGGGTCCATGCGAAAAGCCCCCGGGCCCAGGCTCCCCTATGGGCCTATAGGGCCGGGACCACCTTGATCCCCCATGGGCTGAGGCCCCCCCATCGGACCCCCGGGGGTGGGCCAGGTCCCAGGGGTCCCAGGGCCCCACACCGGCCTGGTCCCCCACGCTTGCGGGCTACACATCTGCCCAGACCACCATGGACCACTATGGGTAGGCCCCGCTCACCCTGGGTCCATGTGAAAAGGCCCAGGGCCCAGGGCCCCCTATGGGCCTATAGGGCCGGGGCCACCTTGGTCCCCCATGGGCTGAGGCCCCCCCATCAGACCCCCGGGGGTGGGCAAGGTCCCAGGGGTCCCAGGGCCCCACACCGGCCTGGTCCCCCACGCTTGCGGGCTTCATATCTGCTTGGACCACCACGGACCACCATGGACCACTATGGGTAGGCCCCGCTCACCCTGGGTCCGTGCGAAAAGCCCCCGGGCCCAGGGCCCCCTATGGGCCTATAGGGCCGGGGCCACCTTGGTCCCCCATGGGCTGAGGCCCCCCCATCAGACCCCCGGGGGTGGGCCAGGTCCCAGGGCTCCCAGGGCCCCACACCGGCCTGGTCCCCCACGGTGGCGGGCTTCATATCTGCGTGGACCACCACGGACCACCATGGACCACTATGGGTAGGCCCAGCTCACCCTGGGTCCATGCGAAAAGCCCCCGGGCCCAGGCTCCCCTATGGGCCTATAGGGCCGGGACCACCTTGATCCCCCATGGGCTGAGGCCCCCCCATCGGACCCCCGGGGGTGGGCCAGGTCCCAGGGGTCCCAGGGCCCCACACCGGCCTGGTCCCCCACGCTTGCGGGCTACACATCTGCCCAGACCACCATGGACCACTATGGGTAGGCCCCGCTCACCCTGGGTCCATGTGAAAAGGCCCAGGGCCCAGGGCCCCCTATGGGCCTATAGGGCCGGGGCCACCTTGGTCCCCCATGGGCTGAGGCCCCCCCATCAGACCCCCGGGGGTGGGCAAGGTCCCAGGGGTCCCAGGGCCCCACACCGGCCTGGTCCCCCACGCTTGCGGGCTTCATATCTGCTTGGACCACCACGGACCACCATGGACCACTATGGGTAGGCCCCGCTCACCCTGGGTCCGTGCGAAAAGCCCCCGGGCCCAGGGCCCCCTATGGGCCTATAGGGCCGGGGCCACCTTGGTCCCCCATGGGCTGAGGCCCCCCCATCAGACCCCCGGGTCTGGGCCAGGTCCCAGGGCTCCCAGGGCCCCACACCGGCCTGGTCCCCCACGCTTGCGGGCTACACATCTGCCCGGACCACCACGGACCACCGTGGACCACTATGGGTAGGCCCCGCTCACCCTGGGTCCGTGCGAAAAGGCCCAGGGCCCAGGGCCCCCTATGGGCCTATAGGGCCGGGGCCACCTTGGTCCCCCATGGGCTGAGGCCCCCCCATCGGACCCCCGGGGGTGGGCCAGGTCCCAGGGCTCCCAGGGCCCCACACCGGCCTGGTCCCCCACGCTTGCGGGCTTCATATCTGCTTGGACCACCACGGACCACCGTGGACCACTATGGGTAGGCCCCGCTCACCCTGGGTCCGTGCGAAAAGCCCCCGGGCCCAGGGCCCCCTATGGGCCTATAGGGCCGGGACCACCTTTGTCCCCCATGGGCTGAGGCCCCCCCATCGGACCCCCGGGGGTGGGCCAGGTCCCAGGGGTCCCAGGGCCCCACACCGGCCTGGTCCCCCACGGTTGCGGGCTTCATATCTGCTTGGACCACCACGGACCACCATGGACCACTATGGGTAGGCCCCGCTCACCCTGGGTCCATGCGAAAAGGCCCAGGGCCCAGGCTCCCCTATGGGCCTATAAGGCCGGGACCACCTTGGTCCCCCATGGGCTGAGGCCCCCCCATCGGACCCCCGGGGGTGGGCCAGGTCCCAGGGGTCCCAGGGCCCCACACCGGCCTGGTCCCCCACGGTTGTGGGCTTCATATCTGCTTGGACCACCACGGACCACCATGGACCACTATGGGTAGGCCCCGCTCACCCTGGGTCCACGCGAAAAGGCCCAGGGCCCAGGCTCCCCTATGGGCCTATAGGGCCGGGACCACCTTGGTCCCCCATGGGCTGAGGCCCCCCCATCGGACCCCCGGGGGTGGGCCAGGTCCCAGGGCTCCCAGGGCCCCGCACCGGCCTGGTCCCCCATGGTTGTGGGCTTCATATCTGCTTGGACCAC
>JAXIVH010000644.1:30000-35000 GCA_036785325.1 Urophycis tenuis
TGATGGTGGTGGTGGTGGTGGTGGTGGTGGTGGGGGTGGATGTAGGGTGGGTACTCTTGCTGGCTACTGTGTCCGCGTGTGTGGTGCCCTCTCCCTGGGACGGGCGCTGCTGGTGGGTGGTGGTGGTGGTGGTGGTGGTGGGGGTGGATGTTGGGTGGGTACTCTTGCTGGCTACTGTGTCCGCGTGTGGTGCCCTCTCCCTGGGACGGGCGCTGCTGGTGGGTGGTGGTGGTGGTGGTGGTGGTGGTGGTGGTGCCGGTGCTAGTAATAGTAGTATGTTCCATGTGGACCACCATGGGCAAGCCCTATTCAACGTGGGTCCACGTGAAAACAACCCAGGCCCACACAGCCCCCCTATGGGCCTAGAGGGCCAGGACCACCTCGATCCCCCATGGGCTGAGGCCCCCCCATCGGACCCCCGGGGGTGGGCCAGGTCCCAGGGGTCCCAGGGCCCCACACCGGCCTGGTCCCCCACGGTTGCGGGCTTCGTATCTGCGTGGACCACCACGGACCACCGTGGACCACTATCGGTAGGCCCCGCTCACCCTGGGTCCATGCGAAAAGCCCCCGGGCCCAGGGCCCCCTGTGGGCCTAAAGGGCTGGGACCACCTTGGTCCCCCATGGGCTGAGGCCCCCCCATCGGACCCCCGGGGGTGGGCCAGGTCCCAGGGGTCCCAGGGCCCCACACCGGCCTGGTCCCCCACGGTTGCGGGCTTCATATCTGCGTGGACCACCACGGACCACCGTGGACCACTATGGGTAGGCCCCGCTCACCCTGGGTCCATGCGAAAAGCCCCCGGGCCCAGGGTCCCCTGTGGGCCTATAGGGCCGGGACCACCTTGGTCCCCCATGGGCTGAGGCCCCCCCATCGGACCCCCGGGGGTGGGCCAGGTCCCAGGGCTCCCAGGGCCCCACACCGGCCTGGTCCCCCACGCTTGCGGGCTACACATCTGCCCGGACCACCATGGACCACTATGGGTAGGCCCCGCTCACCCTGGGTCCATGCGAAAAGCCCCCGGGCCCAGGGTCCCCTGTGGGCCTATAGGGCCGGGGCCACCTTGGTCCCCCATGGGCTGAGGCCCCCCCATCAGACCCCCGGGGGTGGGCAAGGTCCCAGGGGTCCCAGGGCCCCACACCGGCCTGGTCCCCCACGCTTGCGGGCTTCATATCTGCTTGGACCACCACGGACCACCATGGACCACTATGGGTAGGCCCCGCTCACCCTGGGTCCGTGCGAAAAGCCCCCGGGCCCAGGGCCCCCTATGGGCCTATAGGGCCGGGGCCACCTTGGTCCCCCATGGGCTGAGGCCCCCCCATCAGACCCCCGGGGGTGGGCCAGGTCCCAGGGCTCCCAGGGCCCCACACCGGCCTGGTCCCCCACGGTGGCGGGCTTCATATCTGCGTGGACCACCACGGACCACCATGGACCACTATGGGTAGGCCCAGCTCACCCTGGGTCCATGCGAAAAGCCCCCGGGCCCAGGCTCCCCTATGGGCCTATAGGGCCGGGACCACCTTGATCCCCCATGGGCTGAGGCCCCCCCATCGGACCCCCGGGGGTGGGCCAGGTCCCAGGGGTCCCAGGGCCCCACACCGGCCTGGTCCCCCACGCTTGCGGGCTACACATCTGCCCAGACCACCATGGACCACTATGGGTAGGCCCCGCTCACCCTGGGTCCATGTGAAAAGGCCCAGGGCCCAGGGCCCCCTATGGGCCTATAGGGCCGGGGCCACCTTGGTCCCCCATGGGCTGAGGCCCCCCCATCAGACCCCCGGGGGTGGGCAAGGTCCCAGGGGTCCCAGGGCCCCACACCGGCCTGGTCCCCCACGCTTGCGGGCTTCATATCTGCTTGGACCACCACGGACCACCATGGACCACTATGGGTAGGCCCCGCTCACCCTGGGTCCGTGCGAAAAGCCCCCGGGCCCAGGGCCCCCTATGGGCCTATAGGGCCGGGGCCACCTTGGTCCCCCATGGGCTGAGGCCCCCCCATCAGACCCCCGGGTCTGGGCCAGGTCCCAGGGCTCCCAGGGCCCCACACCGGCCTGGTCCCCCACGCTTGCGGGCTACACATCTGCCCGGACCACCACGGACCACCGTGGACCACTATGGGTAGGCCCCGCTCACCCTGGGTCCGTGCGAAAAGGCCCAGGGCCCAGGGCCCCCTATGGGCCTATAGGGCCGGGGCCACCTTGGTCCCCCATGGGCTGAGGCCCCCCCATCGGACCCCCGGGGGTGGGCCAGGTCCCAGGGCTCCCAGGGCCCCACACCGGCCTGGTCCCCCACGCTTGCGGGCTTCATATCTGCTTGGACCACCACGGACCACCGTGGACCACTATGGGTAGGCCCCGCTCACCCTGGGTCCGTGCGAAAAGCCCCCGGGCCCAGGGCCCCCTATGGGCCTATAGGGCCGGGACCACCTTTGTCCCCCATGGGCTGAGGCCCCCCCATCGGACCCCCGGGGGTGGGCCAGGTCCCAGGGCTCCCAGGGCCCCACACCGGCCTGGTCCCCCACGTTTGCGGGCTTCATATCTGCTTGGACCACCACGGACCACCATGGACCACTATGGGTAGGCCCCGCTCACCCTGGGTCCGTGCGAAAAGGCCACGGGCCCAGGGCCCCCTGTGGGCCTATAGGGCCGGGACCACCTTGGTCCCCCATGGGCTGAGGCCCCCCCATCGGACCCCCGGGGGTGGGCCAGGTCCCAGGGCTCCCAGGGCCCCACACCGGCCTGGTCCCCCACGGTGGCGGGCTTCATATCTGCGTGGACCACCACGGACCACCATGGACCACTATGGGTAGGCCCAGCTCACCCTGGGTCCATGCGAAAAGCCCCCGGGCCCAGGCTCCCCTATGGGCCTATAGGGCCGGGACCACCTTGATCCCCCATGGGCTGAGGCCCCCCCATCGGACCCCCGGGGGTGGGCCAGGTCCCAGGGGTCCCAGGGCCCCACACCGGCCTGGTCCCCCACGCTTGCGGGCTACACATCTGCCCAGACCACCATGGACCACTATGGGTAGGCCCCGCTCACCCTGGGTCCATGTGAAAAGGCCCAGGGCCCAGGGCCCCCTATGGGCCTATAGGGCCGGGGCCACCTTGGTCCCCCATGGGCTGAGGCCCCCCCATCAGACCCCCGGGGGTGGGCAAGGTCCCAGGGGTCCCAGGGCCCCACACCGGCCTGGTCCCCCACGCTTGCGGGCTTCATATCTGCTTGGACCACCACGGACCACCATGGACCACTATGGGTAGGCCCCGCTCACCCTGGGTCCGTGCGAAAAGCCCCCGGGCCCAGGGCCCCCTATGGGCCTATAGGGCCGGGGCCACCTTGGTCCCCCATGGGCTGAGGCCCCCCCATCAGACCCCCGGGGGTGGGCCAGGTCCCAGGGCTCCCAGGGCCCCACACCGGCCTGGTCCCCCACGGTGGCGGGCTTCATATCTGCGTGGACCACCACGGACCACCATGGACCACTATGGGTAGGCCCAGCTCACCCTGGGTCCATGCGAAAAGCCCCCGGGCCCAGGCTCCCCTATGGGCCTATAGGGCCGGGACCACCTTGATCCCCCATGGGCTGAGGCCCCCCCATCGGACCCCCGGGGGTGGGCCAGGTCCCAGGGGTCCCAGGGCCCCACACCGGCCTGGTCCCCCACGCTTGCGGGCTACACATCTGCCCAGACCACCATGGACCACTATGGGTAGGCCCCGCTCACCCTGGGTCCATGTGAAAAGGCCCAGGGCCCAGGGCCCCCTATGGGCCTATAGGGCCGGGGCCACCTTGGTCCCCCATGGGCTGAGGCCCCCCCATCAGACCCCCGGGGGTGGGCAAGGTCCCAGGGGTCCCAGGGCCCCACACCGGCCTGGTCCCCCACGCTTGCGGGCTTCATATCTGCTTGGACCACCACGGACCACCATGGACCACTATGGGTAGGCCCCGCTCACCCTGGGTCCGTGCGAAAAGCCCCCGGGCCCAGGGCCCCCTATGGGCCTATAGGGCCGGGGCCACCTTGGTCCCCCATGGGCTGAGGCCCCCCCATCAGACCCCCGGGTCTGGGCCAGGTCCCAGGGCTCCCAGGGCCCCACACCGGCCTGGTCCCCCACGCTTGCGGGCTACACATCTGCCCGGACCACCACGGACCACCGTGGACCACTATGGGTAGGCCCCGCTCACCCTGGGTCCGTGCGAAAAGGCCCAGGGCCCAGGGCCCCCTATGGGCCTATAGGGCCGGGGCCACCTTGGTCCCCCATGGGCTGAGGCCCCCCCATCGGACCCCCGGGGGTGGGCCAGGTCCCAGGGCTCCCAGGGCCCCACACCGGCCTGGTCCCCCACGCTTGCGGGCTTCATATCTGCTTGGACCACCACGGACCACCGTGGACCACTATGGGTAGGCCCCGCTCACCCTGGGTCCGTGCGAAAAGCCCCCGGGCCCAGGGCCCCCTATGGGCCTATAGGGCCGGGACCACCTTTGTCCCCCATGGGCTGAGGCCCCCCCATCGGACCCCCGGGGGTGGGCCAGGTCCCAGGGGTCCCAGGGCCCCACACCGGCCTGGTCCCCCACGGTTGCGGGCTTCATATCTGCTTGGACCACCACGGACCACCATGGACCACTATGGGTAGGCCCCGCTCACCCTGGGTCCATGCGAAAAGGCCCAGGGCCCAGGCTCCCCTATGGGCCTATAAGGCCGGGACCACCTTGGTCCCCCATGGGCTGAGGCCCCCCCATCGGACCCCCGGGGGTGGGCCAGGTCCCAGGGGTCCCAGGGCCCCACACCGGCCTGGTCCCCCACGGTTGTGGGCTTCATATCTGCTTGGACCACCACGGACCACCATGGACCACTATGGGTAGGCCCCGCTCACCCTGGGTCCACGCGAAAAGGCCCAGGGCCCAGGCTCCCCTATGGGCCTATAGGGCCGGGACCACCTTGGTCCCCCATGGGCTGAGGCCCCCCCATCGGACCCCCGGGGGTGGGCCAGGTCCCAGGGCTCCCAGGGCCCCGCACC
>JAXIVH010000644.1:45000-50000 GCA_036785325.1 Urophycis tenuis
CACGGGCACTTGTAGTAGCGGTGGTGGTGGTGGTGGTGGTGTTGGTGATGGTGGTGGTGGTGGTGGTGGTGGTGGTGGGGGTGGATGTAGGGTGGGTACTCTTGCTGGCTACTGTGTCCGCGTGTGTGGTGCCCTCTCCCTGGGACGGGCGCTGCTGGTGGGTGGTGGTGGTGGTGGTGGTGGTGGGGGTGGATGTTGGGTGGGTACTCTTGCTGGCTACTGTGTCCGCGTGTGGTGCCCTCTCCCTGGGACGGGCGCTGCTGGTGGGTGGTGGTGGTGGTGGTGGTGGTGGTGGTGGTGCCGGTGCTAGTAATAGTAGTATGTTCCATGTGGACCACCATGGGCAAGCCCTATTCAACGTGGGTCCACGTGAAAACAACCCAGGCCCACACAGCCCCCCTATGGGCCTAGAGGGCCAGGACCACCTCGATCCCCCATGGGCTGAGGCCCCCCCATCGGACCCCCGGGGGTGGGCCAGGTCCCAGGGCTCCCAGGGCCCCACACCGGCCTGGTCCCCCACGGTTGCGGGCTTCGTATCTGCGTGGACCACCACGGACCACCGTGGACCACTATCGGTAGGCCCCGCTCACCCTGGGTCCATGCGAAAAGCCCCCGGGCCCAGGGCCCCCTGTGGGCCTAAAGGGCTGGGACCACCTTGGTCCCCCATGGGCTGAGGCCCCCCCATCGGACCCCCGGGGGTGGGCCAGGTCCCAGGGGTCCCAGGGCCCCACACCGGCCTGGTCCCCCACGGTTGCGGGCTTCATATCTGCGTGGACCACCACGGACCACCGTGGACCACTATGGGTAGGCCCCGCTCACCCTGGGTCCATGCGAAAAGCCCCCGGGCCCAGGGTCCCCTGTGGGCCTATAGGGCCGGGACCACCTTGGTCCCCCATGGGCTGAGGCCCCCCCATCGGACCCCCGGGGGTGGGCCAGGTCCCAGGGCTCCCAGGGCCCCACACCGGCCTGGTCCCCCACGCTTGCGGGCTACACATCTGCCCGGACCACCATGGACCACTATGGGTAGGCCCCGCTCACCCTGGGTCCATGCGAAAAGCCCCCGGGCCCAGGGTCCCCTGTGGGCCTATAGGGCCGGGGCCACCTTGGTCCCCCATGGGCTGAGGCCCCCCCATCAGACCCCCGGGGGTGGGCAAGGTCCCAGGGGTCCCAGGGCCCCACACCGGCCTGGTCCCCCACGCTTGCGGGCTTCATATCTGCTTGGACCACCACGGACCACCATGGACCACTATGGGTAGGCCCCGCTCACCCTGGGTCCGTGCGAAAAGCCCCCGGGCCCAGGGCCCCCTATGGGCCTATAGGGCCGGGGCCACCTTGGTCCCCCATGGGCTGAGGCCCCCCCATCAGACCCCCGGGGGTGGGCCAGGTCCCAGGGCTCCCAGGGCCCCACACCGGCCTGGTCCCCCACGGTGGCGGGCTTCATATCTGCGTGGACCACCACGGACCACCATGGACCACTATGGGTAGGCCCAGCTCACCCTGGGTCCATGCGAAAAGCCCCCGGGCCCAGGCTCCCCTATGGGCCTATAGGGCCGGGACCACCTTGATCCCCCATGGGCTGAGGCCCCCCCATCGGACCCCCGGGGGTGGGCCAGGTCCCAGGGGTCCCAGGGCCCCACACCGGCCTGGTCCCCCACGCTTGCGGGCTACACATCTGCCCAGACCACCATGGACCACTATGGGTAGGCCCCGCTCACCCTGGGTCCATGTGAAAAGGCCCAGGGCCCAGGGCCCCCTATGGGCCTATAGGGCCGGGGCCACCTTGGTCCCCCATGGGCTGAGGCCCCCCCATCAGACCCCCGGGGGTGGGCAAGGTCCCAGGGGTCCCAGGGCCCCACACCGGCCTGGTCCCCCACGCTTGCGGGCTTCATATCTGCTTGGACCACCACGGACCACCATGGACCACTATGGGTAGGCCCCGCTCACCCTGGGTCCGTGCGAAAAGCCCCCGGGCCCAGGGCCCCCTATGGGCCTATAGGGCCGGGGCCACCTTGGTCCCCCATGGGCTGAGGCCCCCCCATCAGACCCCCGGGTCTGGGCCAGGTCCCAGGGCTCCCAGGGCCCCACACCGGCCTGGTCCCCCACGCTTGCGGGCTACACATCTGCCCGGACCACCACGGACCACCGTGGACCACTATGGGTAGGCCCCGCTCACCCTGGGTCCGTGCGAAAAGGCCCAGGGCCCAGGGCCCCCTATGGGCCTATAGGGCCGGGGCCACCTTGGTCCCCCATGGGCTGAGGCCCCCCCATCGGACCCCCGGGGGTGGGCCAGGTCCCAGGGCTCCCAGGGCCCCACACCGGCCTGGTCCCCCACGCTTGCGGGCTTCATATCTGCTTGGACCACCACGGACCACCGTGGACCACTATGGGTAGGCCCCGCTCACCCTGGGTCCGTGCGAAAAGCCCCCGGGCCCAGGGCCCCCTATGGGCCTATAGGGCCGGGACCACCTTTGTCCCCCATGGGCTGAGGCCCCCCCATCGGACCCCCGGGGGTGGGCCAGGTCCCAGGGCTCCCAGGGCCCCACACCGGCCTGGTCCCCCACGTTTGCGGGCTTCATATCTGCTTGGACCACCACGGACCACCATGGACCACTATGGGTAGGCCCCGCTCACCCTGGGTCCGTGCGAAAAGGCCACGGGCCCAGGGCCCCCTGTGGGCCTATAGGGCCGGGACCACCTTGGTCCCCCATGGGCTGAGGCCCCCCCATCGGACCCCCGGGGGTGGGCCAGGTCCCAGGGCTCCCAGGGCCCCACACCGGCCTGGTCCCCCACGGTGGCGGGCTTCATATCTGCGTGGACCACCACGGACCACCATGGACCACTATGGGTAGGCCCAGCTCACCCTGGGTCCATGCGAAAAGCCCCCGGGCCCAGGCTCCCCTATGGGCCTATAGGGCCGGGACCACCTTGATCCCCCATGGGCTGAGGCCCCCCCATCGGACCCCCGGGGGTGGGCCAGGTCCCAGGGGTCCCAGGGCCCCACACCGGCCTGGTCCCCCACGCTTGCGGGCTACACATCTGCCCAGACCACCATGGACCACTATGGGTAGGCCCCGCTCACCCTGGGTCCATGTGAAAAGGCCCAGGGCCCAGGGCCCCCTATGGGCCTATAGGGCCGGGGCCACCTTGGTCCCCCATGGGCTGAGGCCCCCCCATCAGACCCCCGGGGGTGGGCAAGGTCCCAGGGGTCCCAGGGCCCCACACCGGCCTGGTCCCCCACGCTTGCGGGCTTCATATCTGCTTGGACCACCACGGACCACCATGGACCACTATGGGTAGGCCCCGCTCACCCTGGGTCCGTGCGAAAAGCCCCCGGGCCCAGGGCCCCCTATGGGCCTATAGGGCCGGGGCCACCTTGGTCCCCCATGGGCTGAGGCCCCCCCATCAGACCCCCGGGGGTGGGCCAGGTCCCAGGGCTCCCAGGGCCCCACACCGGCCTGGTCCCCCACGGTGGCGGGCTTCATATCTGCGTGGACCACCACGGACCACCATGGACCACTATGGGTAGGCCCAGCTCACCCTGGGTCCATGCGAAAAGCCCCCGGGCCCAGGCTCCCCTATGGGCCTATAGGGCCGGGACCACCTTGATCCCCCATGGGCTGAGGCCCCCCCATCGGACCCCCGGGGGTGGGCCAGGTCCCAGGGGTCCCAGGGCCCCACACCGGCCTGGTCCCCCACGCTTGCGGGCTACACATCTGCCCAGACCACCATGGACCACTATGGGTAGGCCCCGCTCACCCTGGGTCCATGTGAAAAGGCCCAGGGCCCAGGGCCCCCTATGGGCCTATAGGGCCGGGGCCACCTTGGTCCCCCATGGGCTGAGGCCCCCCCATCAGACCCCCGGGGGTGGGCAAGGTCCCAGGGGTCCCAGGGCCCCACACCGGCCTGGTCCCCCACGCTTGCGGGCTTCATATCTGCTTGGACCACCACGGACCACCATGGACCACTATGGGTAGGCCCCGCTCACCCTGGGTCCGTGCGAAAAGCCCCCGGGCCCAGGGCCCCCTATGGGCCTATAGGGCCGGGGCCACCTTGGTCCCCCATGGGCTGAGGCCCCCCCATCAGACCCCCGGGTCTGGGCCAGGTCCCAGGGCTCCCAGGGCCCCACACCGGCCTGGTCCCCCACGCTTGCGGGCTACACATCTGCCCGGACCACCACGGACCACCGTGGACCACTATGGGTAGGCCCCGCTCACCCTGGGTCCGTGCGAAAAGGCCCAGGGCCCAGGGCCCCCTATGGGCCTATAGGGCCGGGGCCACCTTGGTCCCCCATGGGCTGAGGCCCCCCCATCGGACCCCCGGGGGTGGGCCAGGTCCCAGGGCTCCCAGGGCCCCACACCGGCCTGGTCCCCCACGCTTGCGGGCTTCATATCTGCTTGGACCACCACGGACCACCGTGGACCACTATGGGTAGGCCCCGCTCACCCTGGGTCCGTGCGAAAAGCCCCCGGGCCCAGGGCCCCCTATGGGCCTATAGGGCCGGGACCACCTTTGTCCCCCATGGGCTGAGGCCCCCCCATCGGACCCCCGGGGGTGGGCCAGGTCCCAGGGGTCCCAGGGCCCCACACCGGCCTGGTCCCCCACGGTTGCGGGCTTCATATCTGCTTGGACCACCACGGACCACCATGGACCACTATGGGTAGGCCCCGCTCACCCTGGGTCCATGCGAAAAGGCCCAGGGCCCAGGCTCCCCTATGGGCCTATAAGGCCGGGACCACCTTGGTCCCCCATGGGCTGAGGCCCCCCCATCGGACCCCCGGGGGTGGGCCAGGTCCCAGGGGTCCCAGGGCCCCACACCGGCCTGGTCCCCCACGGTTGTGGGCTTCATATCTGCTTGGACCACCACGGACCACCATGGACCACTATGGGTAGGCCCCGCTCACCCTGGGTCCACGCGAAAAGGCCCAGGGCCCAGGCTCCCCTATGGGCCTATAGGGCCGGGACCACCTTGGTCCCCCATGGGCTGAGGCCCCCCCATCGGA
>JAXIVH010000645.1:0-7500 GCA_036785325.1 Urophycis tenuis
GTTGTTGAAACTGTAGTGTTTCTATGTGGCTAGGGCTCCCTAGCCAAAGAGGCCTTGTCATCTCAATTGGCCTTGGGCTGGTAAAATAAAGGTTTAATAATAACAAACCAAAAAAAAAATCAGCAAGTCCTACACCACAACATACAGGAATAAGCTGCAATTTGAAATCGTTGTATTCCCCTCGGATTCGTAGGCACCGCATGGATTCTAGTATTGTGACAGCTGACGAAAACTTCAGCTAGTGTGTTTCTCGGGCGGAATGATGCGTTTCCACGGGCAACATGGCAAACGCCACAGCCGCGCCGCTGTGTCGTTAGAGGCGGCACGAGGAGGGAGTGGGCCCGCAGGGTTCGTTGGTCGGTTGGTTCCACTGTGGTGTGACCACAGTCACAATCGGGAGGAAGGTTGAAGGCTCGGGTGGAGACGCACTCCGCGCACTATTCCGTATCTCGCCCTCGTCCCTCTCCCTGCATTACTGATCTGTTGACGACGAGGCCCCGTCAAAGGTGTGGCTCTGACGTGCTGAGTAATGTGGGTCTCTGTTTGTCATCAGACATCCTGCCCAAGGCTGACACAGAGGAAGCCCCTGACCATCACGACTACTGTCTCACCCAGCATGGACAACCCCTCGGTATACACACACACTCACACACCGCACACGCACACGCACACATGCACGCACGCACACACACACACACACACACACACAAATATGTACACATTCACATACAAACGGATGTGCATGCACACACGCACACACACACACACACACACACACAAACAGTGCATACTCCAAGAGACATACACACACTGCATCAGCCTGTGAAACACAGGCACATTACACACACACACACACACACACACACACACACACACACACATCATCCACACAGAAATCACTCACCCGTTCACCCGACCACACCCCTGTAATACCGTGTCGACAATTACAAGTACACACAGGCACACACAAACACACACACAGGCACACTCACACAGACCACTACGTCATGCTGTAAACACATACGCTCACCAGAACAATCCACAGATATTACAACAAACGGGGTAGACGCGGTTACAGATGTACACACACGCAGGGCGGGGGGACGGCCCACACGAGCTGACCCTCTGCCCCCCGAGCCAGCCCCGCCATCGCATGAATCACCCGCCCCCTCTAAGAATCCCCCCGCCTGGTAAAAAAAAAAAAAAAACCCCGGACCCCGCGCCAGAGTTCTCGTCTCCCCCACCCCGTCCAGCCCCGTCGCCCGTCATAAGCGCCGGAAGATCCAACCACATCTGGTTTCACGGCCTCACTCCCCGACCATTTCACCCCAGCCCCCCTCCACCTTCCCCACCCCAACCGGCCGCGGCCGAACACAAACCCGTGAACCGAATGAAGGGGCGCCCCGGGGGGGGGTCCGAGGTGCTGTCAGTTAGGTTTGTGATTGGAGGAGGGGGGGGGAAAGAAGACTCAGAGTGGAAGACTCGGGCGGACCGAAAGGTTTTCCCATCAGGAAAAACGCGTAGAAAATGAGCCCGAATGGCGCCAAAGACGATGGTTGCCGTGATTATGCGGTACATACTGTACGTGAATTACGTGATTGATAATATTCAGTCCTGCCGTACCTGAACTTCAACGGCTGATTTGTAAAAAAAAAAAAAAAAATTTAAAAACCCCCACGTTAGTCATGGGGCTTGACATACCAGCAAAGCCGTTTTCATGGGAAATAAGCTGAATTGTAATGCGGGAACTGGAAGAGGATCACCGGCATATCAATGCATATGCATCATTGTAGATGCATCCTGTTGAATTGAATGTTGTCTGTCTGTCTGTCTGTGTGTCTGTCTGTCTACAGCAAGCGCTGATTCAGACATTGATGGCCTGCCTGTCCCATCGGTCACTGTCAAGGTGAGCAGCTCGTCCCACACTGATGACATCACACACATTGACTCTGACGATGCATCACCTCATTGGGCCTGCCTTTCCTCTCCGTCTCTCTTTATCTGTCTTCTCTCTCTTTCGGTTCTTTGTCTCGGTCTCTGTCTGTCTCTCTGTCTGTCTGACTCTGTATCTCTGTCTCCTTGTCTCACTCTCTCTCTCACTACTGCTCTCTCTCACTCTAGGTGAAAGTCAAGTCCAGCTGTGTCTTGCTGGGGTCCAAATTGACAATAAGTGTCCGCCCCCCCTCTGGCTGTCTCTCAGGACCAGTTCACGCTGGCACCAATGGGTGAGTCAAACAGGACTGATCTCTGATTGGTCCGCTGGTTAGATCCCTGTTCAATCATTGGCTGATTGAACTGTCCCTTTTTAAAAGGGACAGGACTCTTTGTGCTCTCTCTCAGCATACAGCATACTCTCTCTCTCTCCCTGTCTCTCTCTCTCTCTCTCTCTCCTCTCTCTCTCTCTCTCTCTCTCTCTCTCTCTCTCATCTCTCTCTCTCTCTCTCTCTCTCTCTCTCTCTCTCTCTCTCTCGCTCTCTCTAATGTTATGGTTTTAATTCTGTGAACCAACTCTGTTTCTTGGCATATCATGCCACTGCATCTGAACTCTGCTACAGCCAATTGTAGCTGGTCAAACATCCGCCGTGTGTAACAATTTTGTGAGCACATTTACA
Source organism: Urophycis tenuis (assembly GCA_036785325.1). Classification (NCBI taxonomy): domain Eukaryota; kingdom Metazoa; phylum Chordata; class Actinopteri; order Gadiformes; family Phycidae; genus Urophycis; species Urophycis tenuis. Next base: position 2,613 of record JAXIVH010000645.1, read on the forward strand.
CATGTACACTGATAATAATACAAATACAATAATGCGATTGTAGTTGGTCTGAAAAGCATTACTGTGTTTGTGTAAAAGGTTATACAAACAGCGTAATGCCTGATTGAGGGCAGCTTGATTTTTCTCTAAATCTCTCCAGTCATTCATCACATGCATGTGCGCTTCGGGCAGGCCAAAGCCAAATGGTGGCAATCTGCTCAGCAGAAGCAGGACATGGTCTTTGGCTCTGGAACAAGGAAAGCGTTTACAGAAAGTGCCACATAAGCAATTAAGTAAATCCAATAACTCCTATAACAGAACTGTATAACACATACAGGGTTTTTTTATTTTTAGACTGACTAAATCTGAAAATGCAATCTGCAGCGCTACGCCAAGACAATATTACACCCGCCACTGATGAAAGGTAAGAGAGCTTCCATGTCCAGGAGGTAATCTGACCTTTCACATGTACACACAGGGAGGGCTTCCTGTTATCCCAATGCCCAGGTCTCATATAACGCATTAACGACAATATTGTCATGAACGGATTACTCTCCGTAATCATGGATACCCGGGGAAGTAAACAGGACCTGTCGCCACCACTTCCTGCTGGCTGGCTGGCTGGCTAGCCTAGCTAGCGAGCGGTGCTCGCGGGTGGGTTGATTAGCTTTGGTCTTGGGGGTCTCCCGGGGGCTGGTGTTGGCGGAGGGCTTTTCAGGGGGGGACGGCGGCAGGAGTGTTTGGAAGCAGGATGAGGGATGGCTGAGGCCACAGCCTGCTGGTGAGTCACAGCGCCACTAAAAACACACACACACACTCGGTGTTTATGGCGGTTTGGACAGCGGTGCAGCGGGTCACGTTCAGAAGCCACAGATCGTTCACACACGGGGAAGACAAATACAAGACGTTTCCTTTGCACGCTGGCATTTTATAAACGGACAGACACACACACACACACACACACACACACACATATATATATATATATATACACACTTGCTATGTATATATGCATAAACATGTCACATGAAGAACAAATGAACACACACCTACACACACATACATCTACCACACACAGGCACCCACACACACACGCACACACACACACACACACACACACACACACACACACGCACACACACACATACGCACACACACACACACACACACACACACACACACACACACACACACATACGCACACACACAGTGTGCTAATGGTGTGTGGGTGAGCTCTTTGTCTTCCGCCAAACAGAAGTCTGGCGCTGCGATCCACCAATCAGTCATCGCTTTCTACAAAGAAACCTGAGAGGCACACTTAAGCACACACACGCACACACGCACACGCACACGCACACACACACACACGCACACACACACACACACACACACACACACACACACACGCACACACACGCACTTCTACCTGAATCATCCACCTGCACACATGCCACACACAGACACATACGTCCACGTGGAACAATGCAATTAGTCGCAAACATTGCATAGCAACAACACAGACAACAAATGCAGACATCGTATCAACTTGGCACCTACCACCTACCTACCCCTCCCCCTCGTTGACCCGTCATGGCGCGGTCCAGGGTTTACAGGACCACCGTGGCGGGCCTGGAACCGCTGGGTCTGGGCCCAAACGGAGCGCGTCACCTCCACTGAGGCATGAACGCCTTAATGGAGGCCCCGAGAGTTGTAACGGAAGGCCCGGCACCCAGTCTCTCTGTTCTCTCTCTCTCTCTCTCTCTCTCTCGACACACACACACACATAGACATGTATACACACACACACACACACACACACACACACACACACACACAAACAAACATCCACACACGCATGCACTCACACACATACTGTAGACGTGCTTACTGAAGCAGAAACACAAGGATTTAGTTTTCATACCCAATGAGAGATCAAAGATCTAAGAGTTTTTCTCTGCATACAAAGTCTTAGTTCTTTCAAATGTAAACTACAAATGAGTTGAAACCCTTGTTAGTGAGCACTTCTCTTTTGCCAATACAATCCAACCACCCTGACAGGTGTGGCATATATAGATGCTGATGATGCCCTCGCCATCACCCTAACCTAACCCTAACCCTAACCCTAATCCGACCCTAACCCCTAACCCTAACCATAACCCTTACCCTAATCCGACCCTAACCATAACCCTTACCCTAATCCGACCCTAACCCTAACCATAACCCTAACCTTACCCTAACCCTAATCCAACCCTAACCCCAGCCCAACAGCATGATTATTACACAGGTGTGCGTTGGGCTGGTCACAATAAAAAGCCTAAAAATGTGCAGTTCATCACACAACACAATGCCACAGATGTCGTTCGTTTCAGGGATTGTGCCCATTGGCATGCTGACTGCAGGAATGTCCACCAGAGCTGTTGGCTGTGATTGAGTGGGGGGGGGGGGTTACATAGAAAAAGTCTTAGATCTTTCTTTCAACTATTTCAACTATATTTTTGTTGAGTTTATATATGTATAGATAGATCTATATGCACGCACACACACACGCAAAACACACATGCCCACAAAACACATGCACACACACAAACATCCACAGAACACACACACACACACACAGATCAAGCACACACATCCTGAAAAGAGCTAGTGCACAATCACGCGGTGGGATTTGTAGAGAGAATAACACATTATATATCACCTACATAATGTGATTTCACATCTGGTTCACTACATACACAGAGATATGCACACACTGCACTTGCTGAAAGAGAAGTTGAGTGCAACTTCTTTTGTAGAGATACCAATTGTACATCAGATACAAACAGACTCAGACTCAGAAATAAAACTCTATGAATACACACGCACACACACACACACACACACACACACACACACACACTACCATATAAGTAGACAGCCAGTACGGACAGATGTTTAGACACACACATTCAGGAGCAATTATGTAATTGTCTGCGCGCACAACACACACTAGATCATACACTAACACAATTTGATCTTAGGGCCGACTGTTACACACCCAGCCCAACATACTTCTACACACCAGTCACATAAATCTCTCTCTCTCTCTCTCTCTCTCTCTCTCTCTCTCTTTCTCTCTCTCTCCTCCTCTCTCTCTCTCCTCGCTCACTTTGCTTTGCTATCCTCTCCGCTGTCTGTTTCTTGTCATCCCTCTATCTCTTCATCTCTCATACCTAACTCTTTGGCTCACCTCTCCCCTGCACTCCCCATTCATCTGCACTCTCTCTTCCTCTCTCTCTTCCTCTCTCTCCCTCTCGTGTGCTTTCTCCGATATGCTCTCTCGCTCTGTCTCTCTCTCTCTCTCTCTCTCTCTCTCTCTCTCTCTCTCTCTCTGCACAACTCTCTCATCACTCCATTATTTCAGCTCTGTAATTTTATATACTGTATATATCGCATACAATAATACTCTGCCGCACAAATGTGTGATTCTGCCGTGTGTGTGTGTGAATATATGAAAGAGAGAGAGAGAGAGGGAGATCGAGATTGGATTAGCTGTGCTCCATGTGTTTTTGATTCTACTCTCAGTGTGAGTCCAGATAGGGCGTTGGTAAGCTATTATGAATGTGTCGCTCTTTGCGTGTGTGTGTGTGTGTGTGTGTGTGTGTGTGTGTGTGTGTGTGTGTGTGTCCAATGGGGGAAAAGGGGAGCACAAGAGAGATGTAAAAGTCGCACCGTATATACATATATGTGTGTGTGTGTGTGTGTGTGTGTGTGTGCCTTCCATCCATGTTGTCCCGAGTCCCTTGGGGTGGGGCGGGGGTGTGGATTGGGGGGAGGGGGGGGGTGGGTGGGTAGGTAGCACATTTGACTTTTATTGTTATTCTACTCTTTATTTGTCTCAGATGGCAGCTCATTTCCCAACACACTAGCACCTTTGTTCTCCCTCCCTCCCTCCCCTCCCTCCCCTCCCTCCCTCGCTCTGTCGTTCTCTCACATGCACTTTCTTTTATTCTCTCTCATTCCTTCTCTCTCTCTCTCTCTCTCTCTCTCTCTCGCTCTCTCTCTCTCTGTTTCACTCTGTTTGCTTTGTGTCCTGTCACTCAGACACACCCTTTTACTTCATGTCTATATAATATCTCTCTTTCTATCACCTAGCTCTATTTCTGTTCTCTCTCTCTCTCTCTCTCTCTCTCTCTCTCTCTCTCTCTCTTTCCTCTCTCTCTCTCTCTCTCTCTCTCTCCTCTCCCCCCTCAACATCCCCCTTTGACTTCTTTGCCTCTCTCTCTCTACCTCTATCTATGTCTTTCTTCTTTGCTCCCTGTCTCTGGCTCTGTCCCTCCTCCGTCCTGTTTGCAAACTCTTGAGAAACCCAGAGTAAAGTGGTGGCTTACGGTGATTGAACACAATCTTGCTAATTCCTGCATGGCTAAAGGTACGAGCGTACCTTTTATTGACCCCGTTTACATTGTGTTTACATCATTTGTTTGTTTTGGTTGATAAATCCACAGGCACAATCGCTTATCCCTCATTTGGATCAAACTGTCATTATTCAGGCATTTTGTATCATTTCCCACATTTTCTGAGTTTGCGACTGGTACCGTCTACACCACAAACAAACACATGATTCACTTCACACACACACACACACACACACACACACACACACACACACACACACACACACACACACGCGCCACATTCCGCATTGTTGCACAATCACAGCATTTTAAGCATGTTGACATGGCTAAGGGTTGGTGCAATAGACAATAGGCTTAGTTTATTATGTGTCATTACGTGCATGCTTTGGTAGGATTCAGCAGTACAGACTAATTGGATCGCGATCATTCCCATGGAGCCATAGATGCGACCACAGCAACCCCTTAACCTCCCCTTACTTTATCTTACTTCCCTAATATTTGTAAGTGAATCG
>JAXIVH010000645.1:22500-25000 GCA_036785325.1 Urophycis tenuis
ATCGTGTTATTTAATTAAATACGTTTTGGAAAAAGAATAGCCTATTCGTTTTGTATGACGCAATATGTGTGTTTAGTGCAGCGGAAATATTTTGCTAACCCTTAACCTCAACCCCAACACTGACACACGTACCGCTTCACATCCACAAAGACATTCACCTCAGGATGACCCCGCGGGTCACACGGTAGCTGTGGAAACCCACTGTGCCGCTTGACAGAAGCAGATTATTCTTGGTTTACCTTGGCTGCGTGAAGGTCAAAGTTAAAATAACAAAGGGGAACTTTTATCAGATCCACAAAAAGTTTTTTTTATTTGTCATGTCTGTTGAAATCGTTGAACGTTGAATTTTATCAGTGTGCGACGTGGAACGTGTGTGCGGGGTTCTAGTTTGGGGCCAATCTGCTGCTGTGCTCGATGGAAGCGTGCGCCCAGGGCGCCGTGTACCGAAGGGATGCTTGGTGGGTCTGAAACGCGACCCCCCCCCCTAAACAATACAACGTGGACTTCCTCCAACCGCACACACATCTGCTCTGCTTACATACGATATTGTATATCAATGCACCTAGTGTGTTTGTTTGTGTTCTGCTCATCAGTATGTACAGTCGATGCAGTGGCAATATAAGTGCGTGGGTGTGTGTGTGTGTGTTTTGTGTGTGTGTGTGTGTGTGTGTGTGTGTGTGGATATTGTGTGCATGTACATCGGGTCGGTGAGCCTGACACATGCGGCTTCTGTGTGTGTGTGTGTGTGTGTGTGTGTGCATGTGTGTGTGTAGGTGCATGTGTGTCATGTTTATACATGTGTGATTTGTGTTTGTGTTTATGGAAGTGCGGCGTGTATGTATACATGGTTGTATACGCCTTTTTGGTTGCCGCGCATGTGTTAGTGTACAAATGCTGTGCCTTTCTTTTGTGTGTGTGTGTGTGTGTGTGTGTGTATGTCTGTGTGTGTCTGTGTGTACACACACACAAGTGGCTGCACTATTGCTGATGCCTAGGTTTCAGACGGTGGGTTGGCCCGCCTCAGTGTATTTCTGTGTAAGCTGTGTGTATGTGTGTGTGTGTGTATGTGTGTTGTGGGATGTCGGTTAGTGCCAGACACAGTGCCCACATGGGGGGATGTATTGTGTCTGCTGGTAAAAATTCCTCGGTCTGCCTTCATGCACGCCTCCACTCTTGTCATTGTGTTTGTGTGTTTGATGCCCAGGGAAACCAGTCACTTCCAGCGGTTTCTCTGTTATTCTGCGCTTTTCGTCAGATGTGTGTGCGCGTGCCTGTGTGCGTGTGCGCGGGCGTACACATGCGCGGGCGGGTGTTATTGTGCAGCCTCTCTGCCATTACAAAGTGATGGTTCCCTGATTCTGTTGTCTAAACCGGAGGTGGGCTTTGGTCATCGGGTTCCTCTGTCCCATTAGTCTCGTTAGCGTCTCATTAGCATGTCGTTAGCGTCTCGCTAGCATCTTGTTAGCGCACGTGTGACATCAGCATCGCATCGGCCGGTTTTTTGAACGTGGGAATCTCTGAGCAGCGTGCAGTGGTTGCTAACAATACGTTAATTACATTTACATCTGCTTTGGTTTTGAATGGCTTTTGTTTCAACGAGTGACATTCACTTGTGTGAGCGCGTTTGGGGTCGAGCGAGCAGACTAAATACTGAATGCAAAATTCAGACTAAATTCTTGCCTGAGTTAGGTTTCCTCAACTCATAGGTTATGGAAACCTTGTCGACTTGTAAACGTAACTGTAGCTAATAGCCTCTTTTCTGCCCCTTTCCACTTCTCTCTCTCTCTCCCTCTCTCTCCCTCTCCCTCTCTCTCTCTATATCTCCCTCCCTTCCCGCCAACCTACGCTGGGCATGCGGGAAGTTTCTGACACACTATACACTGTAATGTATATACCCCACCCCCCATAATGGAACCTATCGACAAGCACTCGGAAGAGTGATGAACTCGTCAAATTAATAATTAATCATCCGTGTGTGAGGAACTACTATGTGGCCTGCCAAGCCACTGGGGCTGCTTCCTCGGTCAGTCATCTCTCTGTATCTCTTGGTTTCCCTCTGTATCGCTGTTTCTGTTTCCCCTGTCTGTCTGTCTGTCTATCTATCTATCTATCTATCTATCTATCTATCTATCTATCTATCTATCTATCTATCTATCTATCTATCTATCTATCTGTCTGTCTGTCTGTCTGTCTGTCTGTCTGTCATGCTTTTACAATTTAGTGTTGAGGACGAAAAGCAGCTCAGGGTTGCCTCCAACTTTATTTTACTCCATTAATTTTGAGTAAAATTACTGTTTTTGACGGTATTCGGGATGTAAAGTAACACCAGATGTGTTTCGTCCCCCCCCCCCCCCCCACACACACACACACACACACCTTTGCTCATCCAGAGGTTGTTTCTATGAATATTCCTCGGCTTCCTGGTAGATCCTAATCTGTCAGCCGTGATTGATGTTAAACCATTGACCTCGTCACCGGAGGGCACGCTTCTTATCGCGTC
>JAXIVH010000645.1:32500-47500 GCA_036785325.1 Urophycis tenuis
TAAGCACAGCCGTTACATCTACCATGCAAGATGTATGTGTGCGTGTGTGTGTGTGTGTGTGTGTGTGTGTGTGTGTGTAATGAGTAGTTAGTAAGTTTCTGTTTGATTACAGGCCTCTACATAGCGACAGAGAAGCTAAATATGACTACAGACTAAACACACACATACACACACACACACACACACACACACACACACACACACACACACTGTCCAACCACCCACGCACACGCCATATATACACGTAGCACAAACTGTGTCTTGATATGCACACACACACATGCACAGACACACGCACACACACACACACACACACACACTCACAGAAACACAGACAAACACTGTGCCACAAACCACACACTGGCTCTTTGCAGTCCATCTGGAGGGAGAAAGAGGGAGGGAGAGAGAGAGAAATAAAAATCTGGCTCTCCAGCAGGAGTCATCATTTCAGTGTCTTGGATGCATCGTGTTTTATTATGGTTCGAATAATGACAGAATTAACTGACAAACGTTGTTTTCAGACAATAACAAGTGCAGACTTGGCAGCATTACACAGGCTTAATGGATAAGGATCTGCTTCGCTTCATCTCTGCTGAACAAGCATGTGTGTGAACACACACACACCCACAAACACACACACTCCAAGCTTGTGTGTGTGTGAGGAGAAAAACACAGCCCTGCTCTGTGTTCCATGTAAACCAGTAGTGTTAGGGGGCTATCTCTAAACAATAGATAATTCAATTTTGTTTGCACATTGTTTTGTCAGACAGTGCAAGTCGTGCTGATCTTGAGATGCAACCTGTAAGTGTGTTTGGTAAAAAAACACACGCATACACACGCGCACACATGCACACACACACACACACACACGCACACACACACACACACACACACACACACACACACACACACACACACACACACACACACACACACAGGCTAAAGCGCTCCCAGCTGTTGTGTGAAAAGGCTTTAGGCATTTGGGCTAATTCACATCACATGTTAATACTTCAATTTCCTAACACTGTGTGTGTGTGTGTGTGTGTGTGTGTGTTTGGGTGTGTTGGTGTGTGTGCGCACGTGCCTGAGAGCATGCTCAAGTGTGTGTGGGTGTGTGGAACTAGGGGTATCCCAGGTCTCTTAGGGAGAGTGTCCGAGTGTGTTTGTGTCAAGAATAATGAATGTGTCTGAGTTTGGGGTGTGTGCATGTGTGTGCGTGTGTGTTTGTGTGTGTGCGTGTCTGGTCTTAGTTAAGTACACCACCTTTTGGAGCGAATGGGTTGTGTCAGTATATCTGTTTGACCTTTGAACCCTGACACATTGCTACACAGCTGTGTCACAGCTTTTTATGAGCTGTGTGTGTTTGCGTGTGTCTGTGAGTATGTGTGAGTGTGAGTGTGTGTGTGTCAAGGTGTGCAACAATGGAAAGCCAAGTTTCCTGTCACCTTGGGTGACCTGTCGCTCACTTTCTCTTTCTCTCTCTCTGTCTCTCTCTCTCTATCTCTCAATTATTCAATTCCAGGGATTTATTGGCATGAAAAGGCATTCCTCAGTATTGCCAAAGCAAAACAGTAACAAGGACTTAAATATCATTATTTCAAGTAATGAGACAAGAGACAAGGCTCTAACTATCAACAGTAACAGTTTATAGTGAACAATAATACAGTGATAATACAACAACAATACATGAAAATAGTAGTAGTAGTAGTAGTAGTAGTAGTACATGAAAGAACAGTAATTCTAAGGTGTTTTCCTGGTCATTATAATGCGTTGCCCTGGTTGTCCTTAAGGTTATGACAGGAAAAATATCTTGCTGCCCCCTCAATTTTGTGGGGGGGGGGGCACAATTATGATTTGAATTGTGGCTATCATTGGGTAGATTTAAGAAAGCATGCTTTTTTTATGTCTTCATACTTTGTTCGGTGCAGCAGGACGTGCGTTTCCGTCACCACTAGTTTCTGTGGACAGTCCATCCTCCCCGGGCAGTCCGTCCTCGCTGGGCAGTCTGTCCTCCCTGGGCAGCCAGGTCTGTAGGTGACAGTCTGTCCTCCCGGGGCAGCCAGGTCTGTAGGTGACAGTCTGCCCCCCGGGCCCAGGCTGCGTCCCTCTTCCTGACTGTGGAGTCTGACACTCAGGGAGAGTGGCGATCATTTGTTTGGGTCGGGTTGTTGTTGTGTGTGCTCTGACCTGGGGCTCTGTAGGGCTACTTAGTGGACTTCAGGACCAGCTGGTGGGGACTTTTTTTTTTCTTCCTGTGTTTGTTTCTTTGTATTGTTTGGGGTTGAGTGGTGGATTGTTTGGGGGTCACTTGATTTGAGGTGGTTGTTTAAATCGATAACTCTTTTTTTCTATTAGAATTGTCTTGCTCTCTCTCTCGTTCTCTCTGTCTGTCTCTAGTGTTGCATGCTATTACTTTGTGTCACTACTAACTAAGGGGTTCAAATGTCTTGACATTTGAATTTGGCTCCACTTATTTGTCGCTATCACTAATCTATCAATTAGCATAAAATGTGAGCTGTGTGCTATATGTCTTTACAGTTTGGGAAGTATTTTTGTACGTTTTTTTTTTTTAAAATTGCATGTTTTAAATCAGAAGTTGAAAGTCACGTATGCTGTGGTGTGACACGTGGATATCTTTATTATCACAATTTTGTATAATTATAAGGCAGCATTTGGCTCGGTTGTGTTTCGGCAGTCGAAGGTAGACCGGTTATGCTGGAAGAGAATGCGTAACCAACAGAATGTTAAGCAGGTTGTTTTCAAGAAAAAAGAAAGCTCCGGTTAACAAGACAAAAACATTTGGACAAAAGTGGCATTCCTGCTTAAGCTAATGTCATTTTAACGCTCGCTTTCATGCAAACCCCACAAAATCCTCTAAAGGCCTCTCCACTAACTCCCCATCACCCCCTCTTACACTTGCTGCAGGCCTACCACCGCTTTACCCCTGCCCTGGGTGGCCTGGTCACATCCACTTAAGTGGGGGGTGCTGGTGGTGGTGGTGGTGATGGTGGAGGGGGCGGTGGTGTCAGCTCTCAAGTTGTTGAGGTCAGCCCCCAGGGTGACTGTGGAGAGCATGGGGACTACTGGCTGGGGCCCGGCCGCGTGTGGTAATCCCAGGTTGGGTGTCACTGTGGTGGGGCAGCCTCAGTAATTTAGCCCCCTGATCTATGTAGGGCCTGCAGGCTCACTGGACCACCCTGGGCGAGGAAGGGCCTGTGTCTGTCTGCGTGCGTGCGTGTGGGTGTGTGTGCGTGCAAGTGTGTGTGTGTGTGTGTGTGTGTGTGTGTGTGTGTGTGTGCGTGTGCGTGTGTGTTCGTGCGTGTGGATGTGTGTGTGTGCGTGCATCTGAAAGTCACTTTTGCTGTCTGTTGAAGAGTGCTCTAGTGTTCGAGATAAGCGTCATGCTGCAGGTACTGTGTGTTTGGACGTGTGTGCATGTATGTCTGTGGGTTACTCATGTTTCATAGGCTGAAAGAGATAAATGTTATATTTTTAGTTGGAAAGAGAGAAATGAACAGAGAGACAGAGAGAGTGAGAGAGAGACAGAGAGAGAGAGAAGGGAGCGAGGGTGAGGGGCAGAGAGAGAGAGAGAGAGAGAAAGAGAGAGGTGGCTGAGTGGGGGTGCTGTCTACAACATTAGGGGATCAATCAAGAATAAATGTCTTTGTCCTCAGCCGTGTGAACAAGCATGTCAAAGACAAACATTCCCCTCCTCTCCCTCTCCCTCTCCCCTCCCGCCTTCCCCCTCTCTCCCCCCCCCCCCCCCTCCACCAGCATGTCTATGTGTCTTCATATCCCAGAGAAAACACTGGTTAGTAGGCCTGGCAGGTTCATAAATCACCCACATCTCCAGCGGCCAGGCCTGCTGCACTGTGTCTTGACACCTCTGACCAGACAGCGGCTGAGCGGCGCAGCTCCACACTGCAGAAACGATACCGTTGACGGCTTTTAATTTTGACGTTTCTTCTGTTTATTTACTTTTTTGGGGGTTTGAGTTCTTAGGGTGACATTTAAAACTTTAAACGGACACATTTGTGGCGCGCACTTGGGGGAGGAGTGTGTGTTACCGGGGGGACTAGCCCACGTGGTGGGGGGTGGGGGGGGTTCTGTACAGCGTGGAAGTGAGGCAGCATCTCTGGTGAACACTCGCAGATGCGGTGCATTGTGAATATTAAAGATGGAAATTGTCTGAATGTAGTGAGTGCGGGTGGCATTCATAATATATGTTCTTCATGAATACATTTATTTCAATTTCTATTCGACGCTTTTTGTGGCACTTCCTACTACTTCCACAGTTTTTCACTTAGCAACTCACAAAACTTTTCCAATTATGATATACTGTTTAAAATGTAAAACTTTTCAACATGACATTTATGAATGAGTAATTCTTCTTCTTCTTATCACGGGAGTCAATGAGGGACTTCGACTCCTTCAGGCGACTCCACGACTCAACCTTTTTTTTTGAGCGTCAAACGCCCCTCAAACGTCCAACAAATGATCCCACGTTGCTCTTTACGCGCATCGAAACGGATCTTTCCAATTTCTTTTATGCTCCGGGACGCCAAACAGGTTGAGTTTCACGTCCCCCCTTCGTGTCGTTCGCCTCGTCTCATCGACTTCCACTGAGCCCTGGCGGAGGGCGTGACGTCACCCCGCTCTACGCCAAGGCTGGCTTCGACAAAAGCCAAACGCTTCGTACACGTCGTAAAGCCCCGCAGCCCGGCGGAAGCATCACCTGGAGACGGCCATGCGTAGCCCAACGCGTGACGCTGGGGGTATTGTTTCACTGGTGTTCACTGCAGTTACACTTTGGGGTTTCACTGGCATACACTGGAGCTACACTTTGGGGTTTCACTGACGTTCACTGCAGTTACACTTTGGGGTTTTACTGGAGTTACACTTTGGGGTTTCACTGGCATTCACTGGAGTTACACTTTGGGGTTTCACTGGCATTCACTGGAGTTACACCTTGGGGTTTCACTGGTGTTCACTGCAGTTACACTTTTGGGTTTCACTGGCGTTCACTGGAGCTACACTTTGGGGTTTCACTGGCGTTCACTGGAGCTACACTTTGGGGTTTCACTGCAGTTACACTTTGGGGTTTTACTGGAGTTACACTTTGGGGTTTCACTGGCATACACTGGAGCTACACTTTGGGGTTTCACTGGCGTTCACTGGAGCTACACTTTGGGGTTTCACTGGTGTTCACTGCAGTTACACTTTGGGGTTTCACTGGCGTTCACTGGAGCTACACTTTGGGGTTTCACTGGTGTTCACTGCAGTTACACTTTTGGGTTTCACTGGCGTTCACTGGAGCTACACTTTGGGGTTTCACTGGCGTTCACTGGAGCTACACTTTGGGGTTTCACTGCAGTTACACTTTGGGGTTTTACTGGAGTTACACTTTGGGGTTTCACTGGCATACACTGGAGCTACACTTTGGGGTTTCACTGGCGTTCACTGGAGCTACACTTTGGGGTTTCACTGGTGTTCACTGCAGTTACACTTTGGGGTTTCACTGGCGTTCACTGGAGCTACACTTTGGGGTTTCACTGGCGTTCACTGGAGCTACACTTTGGGGTTTCATGCGGCCACCCTTGTTTGTGTTCGTTTGGGAGACAATGGAGACTTCTTGACACCGTAGTCTCTATTTTTCGTGTGAATGTACTTGGAGGGACGGCCGCGTGTTGGACATCCACATCGGTGGTCTGCAGCTGCTGAGCACCGACCATGTCCAATACAATGTAGTCTTGGGTTATGGTTTTTGAGCATGAGGCTCTGGTATGGGGCAAGGTTCCTCATCCATGGCTGTTTGTCTGCTTCTGGTAGAAGCGCGTGTTTATCACAACGTATCTTGTTTATGCTGCATCTACTGCTTATCATACTGATTCTACGTCATACTACTGGGCCTCGGTTCAGACCGTGTCGCTGTCGTTTAGCCATTTGTTTGACATTTTGTTCAACATCTGGACGACTATTGGACATTATTAGAAGGGTTGGTATGTTTATTCTCTGAGGCTTACTCCGTTCAGACGTGAAACTGCGTGCAGGGGTCTGTTTAAACTCATTCAAAGCTCAAAAAGTGACATGTCATTTAAAGCCAGCAATCCAGTTAAAGCGTCTGCCTTTCAACAGCCAGCCTTCCCGCCGCCATTTTCTTCAGAGATGGTCTTTTCTCGTTGTATTTTTCCTCCAGAGAACATGCAGTCTACAGACTGGATCGGTGAAGTTGACGTGGCAGTGAATACACTGTAATACAATTAAAAAAAACATGCACGATAGATAATAGAATAAGACACAGATACGTCTGTTCAGTCATAACTGTACTGTATATCACATAATGACAAAAACAGAACGACCAAGGGCCAGATAAGAAATAAACAGAGTAAGAAACGAGCGATGGCACAACGAGCCAGCTCACCCTTCAGGGCCTTTGTCCGAGCTTTGTCTCCAGCCCGGAGCAGCCAGTGCTGCTGTGGACTACAGCGAGAGAGAGAGAGGGGTGGGGGGGGGGGGGTCTTCTCAGGGCTTGGGAAGACTCTAACCTTTACCCACTCTGAAAGGCGGGCAGATCTCAAAAAATTGCGGTGGCAGCCATGAGGGGAAGATAAAGCGAAAGAAAGGGAGCGGGACAATACCGTCGCGGTGGGCTCCTTGGAGGGGAGATGATAAAAGAGAGAGGGAAGACGAAGATGAAGACGGGAAGCCGACGGAGGCATGGGAAGATTTTGCGCGGCACGGAGCCTTCCCGTGCGCCCGATAAACTATCCCGGGTCGCTGTGGGTTGCCAGATCCTATCGGCTCATCCCCCTCCTCTCTCCCCTGTCTCCAGTCTCTGCACCGCCACCATACCCCGCTGGCGTCCTTGTAAACAGCACCGTATAGGCCAAACCCCCCCCCCCCCCCCCCCCCCCCCGCCCTCCTATCTCTGTCTGTCTCGCTCCCGCCGTAGCGCTCTGTCTCTCTCTCGTCTCTCTCTGTCGTCTCTCTCTCTCTCTCTCTCTCGTCTCTGTCCCTCACTCTCTCTCTCTCTCGCTCTCTGTCTCTCTCTCTCTCTCTCTCTCTCTCTCTCTCTCTCTCTCTCTCTCTCTCTCTCTCTCTCTGTCTCTCTCTCTTTCTGTATCTCGTCCCCCCTGTGCCCTCTATTCTTATCTGTCACAGTGAAGACAGTGTTATCAGTGTTGTCTGTCTGGTGGTCGTGACCACAGACAATGGGCCTTACTGTGGGCCTGTCTGCCCGCGTCTGTCAACACGCACCCGGCGAGATGGCAATCGCTGCCGGGTCGCTTGTAGCCTGCCGCGGTGAAACTGTTTCCTCCCTCTCTCTCCCTCTCTCTCCCTCTCTCTCCCACTGTCTCTCTCTCTCTCTTTCGCTCTCTCTCTCTCTTTTGCTCTCTCTCTCTCTCTCTCTCTCTCTCTTGCTTTCGCTCTCTCTCTCGCTCTCCCTGTCTCTGCGTCTGTCTGTCAGCCCTTATCTGCGTCTCTATATATAGCCAGCTATAGCGTTGGAGTAATCACCGGGGTATCAGATATATACTCTGTAGATCCCTGCCTACAGGAGCTCTGTGTGTGCGTCTGGGCCTGGGGATAGAGGGCTGGAGAATGCATTAGTTCATATAGTCAGTCACCGCTGCTGCTGTTGCCAGGCGGCTTTTTGGCCTTGGGGCGGAAGGGGGGGGGGGGAACCCTCCGGCGTCCGTCTTGGCGGACGGACGGCGGGTCCATCCCTCTGGCCCGCCTTCAAGCGGCGGTCCCGGACGTCCCGCGGGATCCTGAGTGGCGGCCAGGCTTTAAGAAGATGGTGCTGGGCGGTTCTCACCGTCGCCCCCCCGGAGAACCGCGCGGATTAGCGAGCTGGCGCTCCCAGTCGGAAAGGTGACAGGGTTTGGGTGGGGGTGGTGGTGGTGGTGGAGGTGGTGGGAGTGGTGGTGGTGGTGGTGGTGGAGGTGGGGGTGGAGGTGGTGGTGGAGGTGGTGGTGGGGGTGGAGGTGGTGGTGGAGGTGGGGGTGGTTGTGGGGGTGGAGGTGGAGGTGGGGGAGTGCTGGTGGTGGTTGTGGTGGTGATGGTGGTGGGGGCGGGGGGCGGGCAGGGCCGTCCTACCTTATCCCCGGCAGGTCACACACACAAAACACAGAGCATCGCGGCGGGCCCTGGGGGGACGGCGGCGCGGCCCCCGGCCCGTGGATTAAACACACTGCTTCACTTCTCCTGTTTCCACCGCGCTGAGCAGGGGACGGGCCGACGCCTGAGCGCCGATCCTCGCTGGCACGCCGTGTCAGTGTGTGTGTGTGTGTGTGTGTGTGTGTGTGTGTCTGTGAGTGAGTGATAGTCTTTGTGTGTATGTGTGTGCGTGTCTGTGTGTGTGTGTGTCAGTGTGTGTGTGTGTGTGTGTGTGTGTGTGTGTGTGTGTGTGTGTGTGTGTGTGTGTGTGTGCGTGCGTGTGTGTGTCAGTGTGTATGTGTGCGTGTGTGTCTGTGTGTGTGTGTGCATGTGTGTGCGTGTGTGTGTGTGTGTGTCGTGCGTCGTGTGTGTGTTGTGTGTGTGTTGTGTGTGTAACTGCAGGTGTTTGGCGGGATACCAGAACACTCAGAAAAGATTTGGCATTCAACTTTACTTGGAATGACTGTGTGTGTGTGTTTGATAAAGACAGAGAGAGAAGGAAATTAACATTTACTTCAGCACTGTTAGACTCTTATTAGTTCACACGCACACACACACACGCATGCACACACACACACACACTGCAATACACTACACACTAAATTCCTAGCTGGGCTTTTATCCCTCCCCTCTCAACCTCTCCCTTTCTCTCTCTTGCTCTCTCTCTCTCCCCCGCTCCCTCCCCCCCTCTCCTCTGCCTTGTTTCTGTTGTTGCTGTATCTGTTGTTCTTCCCACCTGTCACTCTGTCACCTTCTCACATGCTCCTTCTACCTCTTTTCTGAAGGCCTCTTCTCTTCTTCTTCTTCATTCTCCCTCTCTGCTCTCTCCGGTTCCCCTCCTCCTCTGCTCCTCCTCTGCTTCTCCAGAGAGAGGGGGATGAAATCTGTGCCACGTTGCTCCTGGCCAAACACTCCTCTGTCATTTTCCAGATAGCTCCAACACCCAAACGGTGTGCGTGTTTGTGTGTGTGTGTGTGTCTGTGTGTGTGTGTGTGTGTGTGTGTGTGTGTGTGTGTGTGTGTGTGTGTGTGTGTGTCAGTGGCTTGGAGTTCATCCACTCTGCTTGCTGTGGTTAACTTAGCAGGAAACATCTAATCTGTCAGTTCAATGGACCGTGCAGGCAGACACGCACACACACACACACACACACACGCACACTCACACTCACAGACACACACACTCCAACACACACACACACAGACACACACACACACACACACACACACACACACACACACACACACACACACACACACACACACACACGTACATATACGCATACAGTATACAGTATATGTTCTTTAGCACGGATGAGCAATGGAAAATGTGGTGTGGTCTTTTGGTGTGTAATTCATACTCTGCCCAAATGGGAGAGTCTCTCGTCCTTTTTCTCATTCAGGCCATGTTTTCTTTCCTGGTCTGTTGCGATTTAATTCACCTTATCTATGTCGAGCCTTCACCACGCCCTGGGCCTCAGCACTAGTCCTCTGACCCCAGCGCATACAGTCCTCACCCTTAGGTTTTGTCATTCAATTAACAGAAGCACTGCTTTTGTAGAGGAAAATATATATTTATTATTATTTACAAATAAAAAAAAGAGTTAGATAAAGTCGAAGATCTTGAATACCCAGTTAAATATGTAATAGAGCTTCAATGGCTTCATGCACTTAGCATCATAGGCCAGCGATGTTGTATACCAGCAAGCAAGTCTGGTTACTTGCTTACTGTATTGACAGCAATGAACTGTTTCACCTTCTTCTGACAAATTGCTGAAAAGTCGCTTCAGACAAGCGCTAAATGCCATAAATGTAAATGTCCAAATGCGTAGACCACGACAAATATACAAAATATCAAACCGAGTGGATAAAATATGCAAACAAACAGACTCCCGAACCCGCTGCAGGCCTGAGTCGACGGGTCGCTGCTCTGGAGAGCTGTGGCCCAAAGCAAACAGGCCCTCTTCTCACCAGAAGCACTGAAAACACTAAACGGGCTCAGCCTACATGTCAGGTGACCTTTGCGGGCCGCGGTGGTTGTGACCTGGCTCTGGATCGCCGGTGAAATGGATTGTCGTTCTGATTCACCAGACCCTGGATCAGACTCCATGTTCAACTGCAGGAGCTTAACATGTCATAAGTCACAACATTGTCCGGTTCACTGCGTTTATCGCACAGATAATAACCCTTTGTTATCAACGCCTACCTGCTCATGTATTTCCGGGCTTCAAACAGAAACTCCACATGATCTGCAAAAAGCTGTAGTGCATTCATAGCGGGGCTACATCTCCACACATTTGTACACGTCCCGGGCCTTATTTTTCAAATTATCTCAGAACAGCATGTGCTTCTTATGGCCGTTACGAGTACGGGCCTGCACACCGTTGGTGCCATATGAGATAGATACGGGGGCTGCTAATAATTGTGTAATAATATTAACCAAAGGCATGCATTCCAGGAAACGTCACTCAGAACAATCACTCGGGTTCCTTAAACAGCCCACTTGACCTTGAGCTGCCCTTGTCAACCGCTGGAAACGCGTCTGTCTGAGGCCGGCCGTGCCTGCAGGCGGAGACCCCGCGCGCTCCACATTAAGGCTCACATCTTGAGTTTCGTCTCTCCTTTCCATCTTTACACTTATGCCGCGGCTAAGTATGCCAACAAGCACAGGGATGACAATGCTGCCAGAAAATGGAAAGGCTTTCAAATGTCCCTACAGAAATGTACATTGTTTTAAATCATAATAATGGGTGGATTAAATATTAAAGACTGAATAGGATCACATCTGGTGGGGGCGGGGTGGTGGTGGGGGGGGGGGGGGGGGGGGGGAGTCTGATGACAGGTCTGTGCGACAGATAGTTTAGGAATTATCATATGCAGAAATGTGTTTCAACCCTCCTCGCGTGAGTAGCCTGCTGTCTTTATCCATAATAAGAGATGCAGGTGTTTGCGGTTGAGTTAATGTAGATAGTCTTTAGGGGTCCGACCTGCCTGGATATTGGGGGCGGATGATATTGGAAACCCATTAAAGAGAACAGAGCTTTCTAGACTAGATGAAAACACACTTTTTTTTTTCTTTTCTTTTTTACACATTTCACTAAGAAGGATATGCCATTCACTAAGTGCTCCAGGCTGTAGCTTTGTATCAATTTTCAATGACATGAAGAGCTGAAGTAGCAAACACTTAATAATATTACTTTACACACTCCGTCAAATATTTCTCTAATGGGACACCTAATATGGGTGTTCTGGTGAGAAGTGCTTTGGACTCTTTCTATCATTATGTTGATTATGTTTCATCCAAAAATAGGATTGAATCCAGCAGGCCTTGCCCCGGAGTTTGGCTCAACAGCAACACAGAGCGGCTTATCGATTGATCGCGCGACGGATCTGTGGGACAGACTCTCTTAATGTTCTGTGACTGGGGTCACATTTGAAACCTCTCCACTCTGCAGTTCGGCACCGCCATGACGAGTACAAGTCCCCTGCGGAACGACCTCACAAAGTTTGATAAAGTTTAGTTGTTCCGCTGACTCTTTTATTCAAGTGCCTCACAGTGAATTCAGGTGAAGTCTTTCAGTCTCTTAAGTCTTTAAGGGATAGGTGTTAGGTGTCTTTCTCGAGGACACCTGGGCGTAATACTCGACAACCAACTGTCCTGCACTGCAAACATCACTGCAGTGACACGATCCTGCTCTCTACAACATCCGCAGGATCCGGCCATTCCTCACGATGGAAGCAACACGGCTCCTGAACCACGCACTTGTCATCTCCCGCCTCGAATACTGCAACTCGCTCTTAGCTGGACTCCCTGCAATCGCGATAAAACCTTTGCAGCGGATCCAGAACACTGCAGCACGCCTCGTGTTCAACCGACACAAATTCCCCCACATGGCCCCCTCTTCCATGACCTCCACTGGCTTCCTGTAGTGGCTCGCATCAAATTTAGGACGATGCTACTGGCCTACAAAGCTGTTAATATAACTGCCCCCACCTACCTCTAAGCGTTAGTAAAATCTCACACCCCTGCTCGAGCACTCCGCTCAACTACCTCAGCTGGTTGACCGGTACCTCCATCACTAAAAGGAGGAAAAGGTCGGACGGCGAAATCGCAACTCTTCTCTGTTTTGGCACTGCAGTGGTGGAACCAGCTCCCTGCCAATGTCAGGACTACGCAGTCACTCCCCATCTTCCAGAAGAGACTCAAGACTCACTTGTTCAGAGTTTACCTGAACCCTGCATAAAATCCATACTAGCAACGGTTAACCTAGCAATTGAAACGCTTGAAAACTTGTTCTGGTGACTTTCTTACTGTATTAGCAGCAATTAAATGTTTCACCTTGTGCTGACAAATGTACTTTTTGTAAGTCGCTTTGGATAAAAGCGAATGATCCTGTGGTAAAATATAATATCCTTTTGGTAATGTCCTGGTCCAGAATACAGTATCCATAGGCCCATCAAGGTCTCAAGCCCAGCACCCTGACATACACCCCGTTGCGTATGGGAATGTCTGGGACTGCTTCTATGGAGCAGTGCTGCTCTAGAATGTGGTAGCTCTAGCCTCGTGAGACCTAATGTTCCTAATGTTCACTTTTGCATTTCGCATTGAATATCAGTCGGGTCAGTAATTGATTTCCAAATATGGCCATTGTCTGTTTTATTATTTGATTAAACAAAAAAAAGTGATGGTTTTGGGATTTCAGAGATTACAGATTAAACACAGGGGCAACGTTCCTGTTTCGAAAATGTCCATGTTCGAGGTCCTTTAGTATTGAGCCAAAGGCGTTGAATACTGAAATGAAATCAGTTCTGACAGTTTGAAGTCTTTCTGGAGGGTGTCCCATGCAAAGAGGCCGGCATATTTAAAAGCTGTTTTTCCAAGCTCAGTGCGAGTACACACAACCGACTGCAGAACATCTTGCGAGTGCAGGCTGTAATGGTTTTGGCTTCTAAGGAGATGTGTATATAAGTAAGTAGGGACCAGTCCAAGGAGTACATACAGTGATTGCCAATCAGACTTTGCATACAAGGTGCAATGGTGGGTGAGACATTTGCACCCAATGACAAATCACAAGGCACACTGATACACCGTGTCTCGCAAGAAGTCATCGTAGTCTAGTAGAGGCAAGAAGGTGGCTGACACAAGGCATTTCCTAGTTCTCAATGAGGAAGCAGGATTTATTTCTACAGTAGAAGCCTAACTTTATCTTGAGCTTAGAAACTAGATGGATAGCATGAGCCTCAAAAGACAATTTGTGATCAATGAGAAGTCCTTCTAACTTCAGACTACTTCGATTTATTTTCCTTGGAAAGTAAAAGTACTTGGAAGATTTGGCCGTATCTCACTAGCGTTGGAAAACAGCATGCGTTTAGTGTTGTCTGTATTTGATACCATCTTTAGTTCCTGCAGACGGGACTGAACAACGGACAATGCGGAATGCAGAAGGTCAAAGGCCTGTACCACAGAAGACAAACAACAATAGATAATAGTAACGTCAGCATAAAAATGGTACATAGTGTTTGATACGTTTTCACAAAGGCTGTTGACATAGATGGAGAACGAGAATGGTCCAGACACAGAAGGAGGTGGACCCTGCCATCTGAACATACTGCCCGTGTGTGTGTGTGTGTGTGTGTGTGTGTGTGTGTGTGTGTGTGTGTGTGTGTGTGTGTGTGTGTGTGTGTGTGTGTGTGTGTGTGTGTGTGTATATATATACACACAAGAGGACAAGCGGCTGCTCAGCAGATGGAAACAGAATGTGAACTCCAGAGATCGCAATGGACTCACAAGGCTGTGGTAGCCTTTGCTACCTGTAAGAAGGTTGTTTAAGGTCACTGGCAGGTCATCACAGTACACACACACACACATACACACACTGAAACCTGTGCAGAATCAAAGGAGGCTGTCCTGTCGTCAGTGTGTGTGCATGCCTGCTAATATTTCATTGTGTATAATACATATACTCATATAGCACACTTTTGTGTGTGTGTGTGTGTGTTAGCATGGTCTCCCAGGCTAAATGTGTCTTTGTGTTCATTCAGCTGGTACCAATCAGCGGCGTATGGAGTTGGACCTCCTCCTAACAATGAAGCCCTTGACTGGGGGAGCCCATCTGATTGGCCCTCATTGCTCCTTTTATCAATACACACCAACTCTAAAGCCCTGCTCCTAGTGGGCCCTGGCCCCGTGCAAGACCAGGCTTAGGACATGCGTGTGTGTGTGTGTGTGTGTGTGTGTGTGCGCGTGTGTGTGTGTGTGTGTGCATATGGGGGGGGGGGGGGATGTTGAGGTGAATGTGTTACGGGTTGTGTCAAAAACTGAAGCAGCGTTCACCTTTGTGCGATGGGGACTCTGTGGGGGTGCAACAGAAGGAGAGAGAAAAGTTTATTGGGTTCAAATGCTAATCGAGTGTATGTGTGTGTATGTGTGTGTGTGTGTCTCTGTGTGTGTATGTGCACACACGCACACACACGCATTTCCATGTGACCACAGGTTTATAGTCTACTCTAGAATTACACAAACCAAGATGGCTTGTTTTATCAACCATAGGTTTCCCCCTTCCACCCCAACACACACACAGACATGCATGCTGATATACCTGCTATCCATCTACACATCTTTTTAGCTCCGCCAGTTTTTTCTTCCAATTTCCTTCTTTAGTTTTTCTCTCTCCCTCCTTCCTCTCTCTCTCCCATTTTCTTCTTCCTTCCCCTCTCTCCCACCTTCCTTCTTCTCTCTCTCACTCCTCCCTCTCTCTCTCTGTCTCCTTCCACTCTCTCTCTCTCTCTCTCTCCTTCCTTCATCTCTCTCACTCTCTCCCTCCTTCCTTCTTCTCTCTCTCAC
>JAXIVH010000645.1:52500-57500 GCA_036785325.1 Urophycis tenuis
CAGGGGCCTAAGTGTAACCGCGGCAATACTAAGCCCTAGCGGGATTTGCGGGGATTTTCAGTTACTGTACTCCGAGAGCTACGTTGATGGAGTTAGTCACGGGAAGGGATTGCGAGGATGATTTTCTTTCCCCAGAGGCTGAGCGAGGGACGTTGTACTCACATATTTCGAACTCAAGCTTCTCGAATGGCTTTCCCAGTGCCTTCTGGGACATCTGTGTGGAGAAGTTACTGTCTTAGGAGTTCCACCGGCTCTTTGTCGGGCCCGACTGTTTTCTACACAGTATTCCAGTAATTCTGCAATCACACCTGGGATTTTCCTTTGTCGAATGTAATGATCTTGACGCAGTTCGGAGATGTTTCCACAGCCGTGCTGTTGGCCAGACAGCAGACTGCCGAAATCATATTCGGCCTATTTATTGTCTTGCTATATTGGAGACAACTGCTCAGGCATGTAATTTAAGTGACATACAGAGAATAGAATTGGCTGCAACAACTAACTCACCAGAATTATTGGCAACTAATGTGTTGACAATTTAGAGTGACCTCAGACAATGTAGGATGACAAAATTGAATAAATGAGAAGCCAGTCGGAGTGGGCATTTCATGAACTTCACAATAATTACACAGTAGTTTCAACTCAACCAATTGATCTGTCTGAACCTTCGTTGTCATTGTGTCCTGAAACTCTACAACGCTAATTAGAAAATCTCAGTTTTCTGATTAGACTTTGTCGTTCATGCTGATGACGCTGTATGCCAGAGACAATTCACATTCAGCAGATGATAGAGAATTGGCAGTGGGTTATGCTGGGTTAAACGCCTTGCTCAAAGGCCGCAGCAGGAGTTGGAACCCGCTCAGCACCCTTTATCTACTAATTGATTGCGTTGGTCCTGCTCCAAACCGCCTTTTCAGTGGGGCTTGATTTCATTCAGAGCTGAATGTCTGGGGTTTAGTTTAGGGAGGTTTAATTATCTTCCCAGCATGTCAAGCCTGGTGGTTAATGGCCGGTGGATGGTGGTGGTGGGGCTGCTGGTGTTGAGGGGGGGGGTGAGTGGGAGCCAAGTTTCCCCAGAACCCGTTGTTTGGGTCAGTATGCGATTGTTCCAATAGCTGGAGAACCTGGAGAGGCATTGTAAGACTATAACCCCCACCCTACACCCCCACCCTACAACCCCAGCCTCACTCCCTCGCTCTCCTTGCGTCTCTCACCATCACCCCACATCCTCTGTCCTCCTCTCTCTCTCCCTCTCTCTTTCTTCTCGCTCTCTCTCTCTCTCTCTCTCTCTCTCCTCTCTCTCTCTCTCTCTTCCTCTCTCTCTCTCTCATCTCTCTCCTCTCCTCTCCTCTTATAATCTTGCCCATGTCCTTGGCCCTCACCTCGTTTATCTCTGTCCACAATATCTTATGTCTGTCATCCCCCCACTCTCTCTCTCTTCTCTCTCTCTCTCTCTCTCTCTCTCTCTCTCTCTCTCTTCTCTCTCTCTCTCTCTCTCCCTCCCTCTCCATCAGTCTGGGCTTCACTTCACCCTATCATCCTCCTAATCTTTTTTTTTCTTTTCCTCCTCATTCTCTTCCCCCCGTCTCTCTCTTCTTCTCCCTATTATTCTGTCTTTCTCTCGGCGTGTGTGTGTGTGTGTGTGTGTTGTGTGCACCATCATCATTACAGTGTTGATTACCTGTCATTATTGGCTCATTAGGGGCCTATCAGCATGGCGGCAGGCAGGATGGGGGTTACCTGTCAACACCTCTCTCTCCTCCTCCTCTTCCTCTCCTCTCCTCTCTCCTATCCCCTTTTCCCCTGCCCCTCTGGTCCTCTCCTTCCTTATCCATCCTTATTGGAGGAGTCCTAGCAGTGTGTGTGTGTGTGTGTGTGTGTGTGTGTCTGTGTGTCTGCGGTGCGTGTGTGTGAGACACTCAGCCAAGAGGTACAACTACAGATCTGACCTTAAATCTGCGTAAGCTCCGCTGTCTGCGCCGTGCGCGTGACCGTGACAAGTCTGAATGCCTGTAAGTGTGTGCTTGTGCTGGTGCTCATGGTTATGTGTTTATGCGTTCTGTCCACATTGACATGGGTCCAGATGGATACAGTGTGTGCTACAGTCAAATTAAATAGTTGCCAGTAGCCATAGTTAGCAGCTTTTTTTTTTTTTTTTTTTTTCTTTTCTTTTACAATTTTTCTCAACTGGTTAGATGCTAAACTGTATTTCATTGTCTCTGCTTTTATTCTGTGCAGTGACAAAAAATATAGGAATCTAAAGGTATTCTATACATTTACATCAGATGCCTGTCCCCTCATGGCTGAGTGGACCTTTAACTGTCGTTTACTTCATTTTTGATTCCATTTACAATTTGCTTTTTTTTTTTTACAATAATGAGGTAAAGTAGCTGCCTACGCTGACGTACTGTATTCCCTGAAGGCTTTTATGTTAATATGTGACGCTTTGAGAATGTAGTCGTGATGAATCTGACGTAGGTATAAACCCCCTCCATCACCTCTCTCTCTATCCTCTTCCTCTTTCCATCTCTCCTCCTCCTCCTCCTCTTCTACCCTTAACCTCTTCGTCTCTCCACCACTCTCCCCTCTACCCCCCCCCCCCCCCTCCTCCTCCAGGGCTGGGAGGAGAGCTGCGACGCGGCCGTCTCCCACCTGCTGCGGAGCTGCTGTCGCGGAGCCCCCAGGACCAGGCGGCCTCGCTGGCCCAGAGCGCGGCGCCCGTGCTGGGCCTGCCCGCCGACACCGGCCGGCTGAAGAAGCACATCGCCCACTGCTGTGCGACGCCTGGGGAAGGGGGCCGCCTCACCCTGGCCTCCGAGGCCAGCGCCACCGTGGCCGCCCAGGTCCAGACGCTGGTGCGGCCCGGTGAGTGAAAGGGGGCTGGTTTGGGGGGGGGGGGTTGCTGTTCAATCTCAAAGTCTGTGATTGTAATGAGGTGTGTCTCGTTTGTTAGTTTTGCGCGTCAGGCCGCGGAGGAAAACGCGTCTCATCACTCACACGCTGACACAAAAACACCCGTGCAGTAAAATACACACACGTCGTCGATGGCTGCGCTCGCACTTGCACGTTTGTGCAGAGCAGAACTCTATCGTTCGACAAGCATTGACAGTGATAACCGGACAGACCGTGTTTATGTTCGCTTTGGACACGCCTGGCCACGCTTCTCTCAGAGAGCACAGGCAGAAATCTGAACTCTCTCATCTCTCTCAAACACACACACACCACACACAGACACACACACATAAGCACGCAAACACACACACACACACACACACACACACACACACACACACAGACACACACACATAAGCACGCAAACACACACACACACACACACACACAAACACATACGCACGCAAACACACCACACACACACACCACACGCACACACACATACGCACGCAAACACACACACACACATACGCACGCAAACACACACACACACACACACACACACAATCTATATTGTTTATATGATTGCTCATCAGTCAGAGAGCAGTGAGCATATTTTCGCTCTGATGTCAAGCAGGGCGTGTACGTTTGTGTGTGTGCGTGCGCGCGTGTCCTATTATTCATTTTAAAAATGAATGTCGTAAATTCTGCCCCCCCTCCATCTGAAGCATGTCGGAGGCTCAGTCATCAGCGTCTGTTCTGTTGTGCCCTTCATATCGCTCTGCCGCTGTTTATGTCAATATCACTTCCCTTCCTCACCCTGTTCATCCCCCCTCCCCCCTCCTCTCTCCCTCACCTCCTGTCCTCTCTCCTCTCTCGCCTCTGCTCTCCTCCCCTCTTCCCATCTCCTCGTGATCCTCTCCTCTCCTTGTGTGTTCTCTGTTTTCCTCTCCTCCTCTCTCCCTTCGCCTCCTCTCCTGTCTCCTCCTCCCTTCTGCTGATGTCTGCGGCCAGTCTCTCGCCTCCTCTCCTGTCTCCTCCTCCCCTCTCCTCCCCTCTTGTTTTGACTCCTCTGCTCTGGGCCCTCGTGTCTCGTCTCACTCTATAAAACGGTCTTTTAATTATTCTTTATGATCAAACACACACACTTTTAAGAGCATGTTCACAGTGGAATTAAAAGGAAGCACAACACACACACACACACACGCACACACACACACACACACAGACACACACACACACACACACATTGCAAACTCCTATGTGGCCCCTATAGTGTGTATTTTATAGTTATTTTCACTGTCCCAATGGTTGCTGTGGTTTGGGCATGGTGCTAATTTAGACTCAAAGAGAAGGGAGAAGAAGTGCTGTGTGTGCGTGTGTGTGCCCGTGTGTGTGTGTGCGTGCGAGACAAATATCTTGATTAGAGTTCACCTCTTAAAGCTGCCCCATTGATGATCCAGTGTTAGATACCACATTAGGATCTCAGTGGCCTTTGCTTTTTTTTCTCTTCTTCTATTCATATCTATTTCCTTGAAGTGCAATTGCATCTAAAGCCAAAGATATGTCAGTGTGTGTGTGTGTGTGTGTGTGTGTGTGTGTGTGTGCACGTTTGTTTTTGTGCGTACCCATGTGTGTGAGCATGTAAGTCTTTGTAGTGGTGGGAGGGACAAATTTAGACTGGAAGCCAGACTGAGTAGATGAGGTGTCTACAGCCAAATCATATGTATATTATATGCACGAGCACACACATACACACACACACACACACACGCACTAAACTCACAATAAAGCTAACAAAAATATGATTTTTGTCCAGTAACCTGTTCCAATAATTTTGGAAAAATGTGCATTCTATGTGCATTCAGAGTATCATGCATGTGTGCAAAGGTGTGTTTGTGTGTGTGTGTGTGTGTGTGTGTGTGTGTGTGTGTGAATGAATGTCTGCTTGTGTGTGTGTGTGTGTGAATGAATGTGTGCTTGCGTGCATGTATGTGTATGTGTGTGTGTGTGTGTGTGTGTGTTGTGTGTGTGTGTGTGTGTGTGTGTGTCTGCGTGCGTGCGTATGTGTGTGAGTGTGCGCGTGTGTGCATGCGTGTGTGTGTGCGTGC
>JAXIVH010000646.1:0-2500 GCA_036785325.1 Urophycis tenuis
CAATTTGATCCCTCTCACACACACACAGACCATCGCCAGTGTTAATATCGATCAAACTATGTCTTCAGCGCAATGCAAGCAAAAACACCTGATCCTATGATCATGTCACGATGATGCCATCATTTTCAGTGTCATCACAATAAGTTGTGTCTGCAGCATCACGTCACGGCCTGGCATGGAAGTGAAAGCAAGCAGCAGGGAAGCCATCTCCTGCCCCTGAATGAGGACACTGCACAACGAAGGCCTGCACAACGCTTACACTGGGAACTGCAATGATAACATTAGCATACATAATATGTACACATCACATGCATGCAGGACCTGACTATTGAATTTTGCAATGCCTAGCCTCACACATCGACACAACTGCCTTTATCTTCATGCATTTACTTACAATCTATATGTATTCATATATAGCCATATTTGGACAGATTATAGCACATTTCTGTGATGTCGTCGACGGTCCTTTCTGATGACACACTATGGATTTTCCTGTTGGCCGGATCAATGGACGGCACCAGGAATCCCTTATTTGGGCATGCATTGACATTACAACTTGAGCGGGCTTCTGTTGGAGCTCCCCCTAACGTCCGCTAGTGGCACAAGTACCCTGAACCTCTGGAGTCCCAGTGGGAGGGGGAACAGAAGCAGATGGAGCAGCACTGGGGGGGCAGGAGGAGGAGGAGGAGCAGGAGGAGCAGGAGGAGGAGGAGGAGCAGGAGGAGGAGGAGGATGCTCGGGTGGCTGATGATAGATGAGGTCTCATTTAGGAGGAGACGAGGAAGCCGAGCAGTGGGCTGCCGTGGGGGAGTGGGCCCAGAGTCCCACGGTGAGATGAGATGAGCCGGGGGCGCTGAGGGAGGTTGTAGCCTCCTGTCATCCCAGCGTGGGCTGGTGGCTCTTAACATCTGGAACGCTCCAGGGGAACGTAGGTATGAGGTCTACAGGAGAACCACAGGCTGTACTGGACCACGAGGGGGCATGACGTGTGAGAGGTTGATCCACTGGGAGAACAGATCAGTGCTTACAAAGCGATGGCCGAGAAGTAGGAAGTTTCTGCGTGTGGTTTCACGTGGTCATGGAGTGCTGTACACAGGAGTGTGGGGTGACGAGAACATATGGTGGGCCGCAGTGGATGGACCGCAGTAGAAGTCCTCCTAAAGCCAAGGGTTGTTCCTGAGGGTTTGCTGCCATCTACAGGTACAAAATAATACAACCACCAGGTTCTACTGCAGGACAAAACCCGCGCAGTTGTGGACAGTAAAATATGGTTTCATGGTAACCATTTAATCTGTTGTTTCAATCGTATGTTCATGGAAACACTGGAAGGTTCTGCGCTGGTTGTAAATTGTAGATCACAGTGAGTATTTGTGGATAATATCAGCTCCAATGTCTGCCAGTCTACTCTACTGCAGTCTACTCTCAGTCTGCCACGTGGACCAGCCCAAACACCACCACGAGACACGTTGCATTTGGTTTCAAAACTGCATTTAATGTCGTTAAAAAAATACATTCAGACGTTGAGTCGTGTTCAAGAGCTTCAGAGACGGCCCTACGCAGTCCTCATCCTTCCTGGCCCTGAGGCAGGAGAGCTTCAGCCAAAAGGCTCGCAAACCTTTGGTGAGGAGGAAGATGTCCCTGTTTTCACTCAGGTGACGGACATGCTGTTTTTGTTGTTTTTCTCGCTGCAGTTCATTTTACAGAGTCACGCCGTCGCTAAAAGTCTCCTTTGCGGTATCCAACAAACAAACAAAAAAACAAAAACAAATCAAAAAAGTTGTCCACAACCCAACGACTTCATTTGCATGTTTGAGGATCCAGACCGGCGTGGGAGAGAGAGGAAGGTCAGAAGGTCAGAAGGTCAGACGCAGCACTGCTCAGCGTGAGCTCAGAGCAGCACGGTGGATCCTCCCCCCCCCAGGAGGACACGGAGGGGGAGCTCAGCACTGTGGATGGACTGTAGGCTGCTCCGCCCGTAGTAGTGAAGAGCCTGGTGGCTGCTCCGCCCGTAGTAGTGAAGAGCCTGGTGGACCGACTGGCTGCTCCGCCCGTAGTAGTGAAGAGCCTGGTGGACCGACTGGCTGCTCCGCCCGTAGTAGTGAAGAGCCTGGTGGACCGACTGGCTGCTCCGCCCGTAGTAGTGAAGAGCCTGGTGGACCGTCTGGCTGCTCCGCCCGTAGTAGTGAAGAGCCTGGGTGGTGGCTGCTCCGCCCGTAGTGAAGAGCCTGGTGGACCGTCTGAGTGGTGGCTGCTCCACCCGTAGTAGTGAAGAGCCTGGGTGGTGGCTGCTCCGCCCGTAGTGAAGAGCCTGGTGGACCGTCTGAGTGGTGGCTGCTCCACCCGTAGTAGTGAAGAGCCTGGGTGGTGGCTGCTCCGCCCGTAGTGAAGAGCCTGGTGGCTGCTCCACCCGTAGTAGTGAAGAGGCTGGTGGAGCGTCTGAGTGGACGGCTTTCATCACTTCAACTCATGAGAGGAACTGCTGAGCAGGGGACCAGGAAGG
>JAXIVH010000646.1:7500-50000 GCA_036785325.1 Urophycis tenuis
ACAATGAGAACACAGAGGAACAGAGAGAGAATATAGAGAACACAGAGGAACAGATGAAGAACACAGAGGAACAGAGGTAGAGAACATAGCGAACACAGGGGAACAGAGATAGAGAACATAGAGAAGACAGAGAACACAAAAGAACGGATAGAGAACATAGAGAACACAGAGGAACAGAGATAGAGAACACAGGGGAACAGATGGAGAACAATAAGAACACAGAGGAACAGATAGAGAACAGAGGAACAGAGATGGAGAACATAGAGAACACAGAGGAACAGATAGAGAACATGGAGAACACAGAGGAACAGAGAGAGAACAATGAGAACACAGAGGAACAGATAGAGAAAACAAAGGAACAGAAAGAGAACAATGAGAACACAGAGGAACAGAGAAAGAACACGAGGAACAGAGATAGAGAACATAGAGAAAACAGAGGAACAGAGATAGAAAACATAGGAAGAGAGGAACAGAGATAGAGAACATAGACAAGACAGAGGAACAGATGGAGAACTATGAGAACACAGAGGAACAGATGGAGAACAATGAGAACACAGAGGAACAGATAGAGAACATGGAGAACACAGAGGAACAGAGATAGAGAACATTGAGAACACAGAGGAACAGATGGAGAACAATAAGATCACAGAGGAACAGATGAAGAACACAGAGGAACAGAGGTAGAGAACATAGCGAACACAGGGGAACAGAGATAGAGAACATAGAGAACACAGAGGAACAGAGATAGAGAACATAGAGAAGACAGAGGAACAGATGGAGAACAATGAGAACACACAGGAACAGAGATAGAGAACAATAAGAACACAGAGGAACAGATAAAGAACATGGAGAACACACAGGAACAGAGATAGAGAACATGGAGAACACAGAGGAACAGATGGAGAACAATAACAACACAGAGGAACAGATGAAGAACACAGAGGAACAGAGGTAGAGAACATAGCGAACACAGGGGAACAGAGATAGAGAACATAGAGAACACAGAGGAACAGAGATAGAGAACATAGAGAAGACAGAGGAACAGATGGAGAACAATGAGAACACAGAGGAACAGAGAGAGAACATATAGAACACAGAGGAACAGACAGAGAACATAGAGAACACAGAGGAACGGAGAGAGAACATAGAAGAACAGATGGAGAACAATAAGAACACAGAGGAACAGATGGAGAACATAGAGAACACACAGGAACAGAGATAGAGAACATAGAGAACACAGAGGAACGGATAGAGAACATAGAGAACACAGAGGAACAGAGCAGAACATAGAGAACACAGAGGAATGGATAGAGAACATAGAGAACACAGAGGAACAGAGATAGAGAACACAGAGGAACAGATGGAGAACAATAAGAACACAGAGGAACAGCGATAGAAAATATAGCGAACACAGAGGAACAGAGATAGAGAACATAGAGGACACAGAGGAACAGAGAAAGAGAACATAGAGAACACAGACGAACAAAGATAGAGAACATAGAGAACACAGAGGAACAGATGGAGAACAATGGGAACACAGAGGAACAGATAGAGAACACAGAGGAACAGAGATAGAGCTCATAGAGAAGACAGAGGAACGGATGGAGAACAATGAGAACAAAGAGGAACAGAAAGAGAACATAGAGAACACAGATAGAGAACACAGAGAACACACGGAGGAACAGAGATCGAGAACATAGAGAACACAGATAGAGAACATAGAGAAGATAGAGGAACAGAGATAGAAAACATAGAGAAGACAGAGGAACAGAGATAGAGAACATAGACAAGACAGAGGAACAGATGGAGAACTATGAGAACACAGAGGAACAGATGGAGAACAATGAGAACACAGAGGAACAGATAGAGAACATGGAGAACACAGAGGAACAGAGATAAAGAACATAGAGAACACAGAGGAACAGAGAGAGAATATAGAGAACACAGAGGAACAGATGGAGAACAATAAGAACACAGAGGAACAGAGGTAGAGAACATAGCGAACACAGGGGAACAGAGATAGAGAACATAGAGAAGACAGAGGAACAGATGGAGAACAATGAGAACACAGAGGAACAGAGAGAGAACATAGAGAACACAGAGGAACAGATAGAGAACATAGAGAACACAGAGGACAAGAGAGAGAACATAGAGAACACAGAGGTACAGAGAGAGAACATAGAGAACACAGAGGAACAGAGAGAGAGAACATAAGAACACAGGAACAGAGAGAGAACATAGAGAACACAGAGGAACAGAGAGAGAACATGGAGAACACACAGAGGAACGGATAGAGAACATAGAGGAAGAGAGATAGACAACATATAGAACAGAGGAACAGAGATAGAGAACACAGAGAACACAAAAGAACGGATAGAGAACATAGAGAACACAGAGGAACAGATGGAGAACAATAAGAACACAGAGGAACAGATAGAGAACAGAGGAACAGAGATAGAGAACATAGAGAACACAGAGGAACAGAGAGAACATAGAGAACACACAGAGGGACAGATAGAGAACATGGAGAACACAGAGGAACAGAGAGAGAACAATGACAACACAGAGGAACAGAGATAGAGAACATAGAGAAGACAGAGGAACAGAGATAGAAAACATAGAGAAGACAGAGGAACAGAGATAGAGAACATAGACAAGACAGAGGAACAGATGGAGAACTATGAGAACACAGAGGAACAGATGGAGAACAATGAGAACACAGAGGAACAGAGAGAGAATATAGAGAACACAGAGGAACAGATGAAGAACACAGAGGAACAGAGGTAGAGAACATAGCGAACACAGGGGAACAGAGATAGAGAACATAGAGAAGACAGAGGAACAGAGATAGAGAACACAGAGAACACAAAAGAACGGATAGAGAACATAGAGAACACAGAGGAACAGAGATAGAGAACACAGGGGAACAGAGGGAGAACAATAAGAACACAGAGGAACAGATAGAGAACAGAGGAACAGAGATAGAGAACATAGAGAACACAGAGGAACAGAGAGAACACACAGAGGGACAGATAGAAAACATAGAGAACACAGAGGAACAGATAGAGAACATGGAGAACACAGAGGAACAGAGAGAGAACAATGAGAACACAGAGGAACAGATAGAGAAAACAAAGGAACAGAAAGAGAACAATGAGAACACAGAGGAACAGAGAGAGAACACGAGGAACAGAGATAGAGAACATAGAGAAAACAGAGGAACAGAGATAGAAAACATAGGAAGAGAGGAACAGAGATAGAGAACATAGACAAGACAGAGGAACAGATGGAGAACTATGAGAACACAGAGGAACAGATGGAGAACAATGAGAACACAGAGGAACAGATAGAGAACATGGAGAACACAGAGGAACAGAGATAGAGAACATGGAGAACACAGAGGAACAGATGGAGAACAATAAGAACACAGAGGAACAGATGAAGAACACAGAGGAACAGAGGTAGAGAACATAGCGAACACAGGGGAACAGAGATAGAGAACATAGAGAACACAGAGGAACAGAGATAGAGAACATAGAGAAGACAGAGGAACAGATGGAGAACAATGAGAACACAGAGGGACAGAGAGAGAACATAGAGGACACAGAGGAACAGACAGAGAACATAGAGAACACAGAGGAACGGAGAGAGAACATAGAAGAACAGATGGAGAACAATAAGAACACAGAGGAACAGATAGAGAACATGGAGAACACACAGGAACAGAGATAGAGAACATGGAGAACACAGAGGAACAGATGGAGAACAATAAGAACACAGAGGAACAGATGAAGAACACAGAGGAACAGAGGTAGAGAACATAGCGAACACAGGGGAACAGAGATAGAGAACATAGAGAACACAGAGGAACAGAGATAGAGAACATAGAGAAGACAGAGGAACAGATGGAGAACAATGAGAACACAGAGGAACAGAGAGAGAACATATAGAACACAGAGGAACAGACAGAGAACATAGAGAACACAGAGGAACGGAGAGAGAACATAGAAGAACAGATGGAGAACAATAAGAACACAGAGGAACAGATGGAGAACATAGAGAACACACAGGAACAGAGATAGAGAACATAGAGAACACAGAGGAACGGATAGAGAACATAGAGAACACAGAGGAACAGAGCAGAACATAGAGAACACAGAGGAATGGATAGAGAACATAGAGAACACAGAGGAACAGAGATAGAGAACACAGAGGAACAGATGGAGAACAATAAGAACACAGAGGAACAGCGATAGAGAATATAGCGAACACAGAGGAACAGAGATAGAGAACATAGAGGACACAGAGGAACAGAGAAAGAGAACATAGAGAACACAGACGAACAAAGATAGAGAACATAGAGAACACAGAGGAACAGATGGAGAACAATGAAAACACAGAGGAACAGATAGAGAACACAGAGGAACAGAGATAGAGCTCATAGAGAAGACAGAGGAACGGATGGAGAACAATGAGAACACAGAGGAACAGAAAGAGAACATAGAGAACACAGATAGAGAACACAGAGAACACACGGAGGTAGAAATAGAGATAGAAAATAGAGATAGAAAACATAGAGAAGACAGAGGAACAGAGATAGAGAACATAGACAAGACAGAGGAACAGATGGAGAACTATGAGAACACAGAGGAACAGATGGAGAACAATGAGAACACAGAGGAACAGATAGAGAACATGGAGAACACAGAGGAACAGAGATAAAGAACATAGAGAACACAGAGGAACCGAGAGAGAATATAGAGAACACAGAGGAACAGATGGAGAACAATAAGAACACAGAGGAACAGAGGTAGAGAACATAGCGAACACAGGGGAACAGAGATAGAGAACATAGAGAAGACAGAGGAACAGATGGAGAACAATGAGAACACAGAGGAACAGAGAGAGAACATAGAGAACACAGAGGAACAGAGATAAAGAACATAGAGAACACAGAGGAACAGAGAGAGAATATAGAGAACACAGAGGAACAGATGGAGAACAATAAGAACACAGAGGAACAGAGGTAGAGAACATAGCGAACACAGGGGAACAGAGATAGAGAACATAGAGAAGACAGAGGAACAGATGGAGAACAATGAGAACACAGAGGAACAGAGAGAGAACATAGAGAACACAGAGGAACAGATAGAGAACATAGAGAACACAGAGGACAAGAGAGAGAACATAGAGAACACAGAGGTACAGAGAGAGAACATAGAGAACACAGAGGAACAGAGAGAGAGAACATAAGAACACAGGAACAGAGAGACAACATAGAGAACACAGAGGAACAGAGAGAGAACATGGAGAACACACAGAGGAACGGATAGAGAACATAGAGGAAGAGAGATAGACAACATATAGAACAGAGGAACAGAGATAGAGAACACAGAGAACACAAAAGAACGGATAGAGAACATAGAGAACACAGAGGAACAGATGGAGAACAATAAGAACACAGAGGAACAGATAGAGAACAGAGGAACAGAGATAGAGAACATAGAGAACACAGAGGAACAGAGAGAACATAGAGAACACACAGAGGGACAGATGGAGAACAATGAGAACACAGAGGAACAGAGAGAGAACATATAGAACACAGAGGAACAGACAGAGAACATAGAGAACACAGAGGAACGGAGAGAGAACATAGAAGAACAGATGGAGAACAATAAGAACACAGAGGAACAGATGGAGAACATAGAGAACACACAGGAACAGAGATAGAGAACATAGAGAACACAGAGGAACGGATAGAGAACATAGAGAACACAGAGGAACAGAGCAGAACATAGAGAACACAGAGGAATGGATAGAGAACATAGAGAACACAGAGGAACAGAGATAGAGAACACAGAGGAACAGATGGAGAACAATAAGAACACAGAGGAACAGCGATAGAGAATATAGCGAACACAGAGGAACAGAGATAGAGAACATAGAGGACACAGAGGAACAGAGAAAGAGAACATAGAGAACACAGACGAACAAAGATAGAGAACATAGAGAACACAGAGGAACAGATGGAGAACAATGAAAACACAGAGGAACAGATAGAGAACACAGAGGAACAGAGATAGAGCTCATAGAGAAGACAGAGGAACGGATGGAGAACAATGAGAACACAGAGGAACAGAAAGAGAACATAGAGAACACAGATAGAGAACACAGAGAACACACGGAGGAACAGAGATAGAAAACATAGAGAAGACAGAGGAACAGAGATAGAGAACATAGACAAGACAGAGGAACAGATGGAGAACTATGAGAACACAGAGGAACAGATGGAGAACAATGAGAACACAGAGGAACAGATAGAGAACATGGAGAACACAGAGGAACAGAGATAAAGAACATAGAGAACACAGAGGAACCGAGAGAGAATATAGAGAACACAGAGGAACAGATGGAGAACAATAAGAACACAGAGGAACAGAGGTAGAGAACATAGCGAACACAGGGGAACAGAGATAGAGAACATAGAGAAGACAGAGGAACAGATGGAGAACAATGAGAACACAGAGGAACAGAGAGAGAACATAGAGAACACAGAGGAACAGAGATAAAGAACATAGAGAACACAGAGGAACAGAGAGAGAATATAGAGAACACAGAGGAACAGATGGAGAACAATAAGAACACAGAGGAACAGAGGTAGAGAACATAGCGAACACAGGGGAACAGAGATAGAGAACATAGAGAAGACAGAGGAACAGATGGAGAACAATGAGAACACAGAGGAACAGAGAGAGAACATAGAGAACACAGAGGAACAGATAGAGAACATAGAGAACACAGAGGACAAGAGAGAGAACATAGAGAACACAGAGGTACAGAGAGAGAACATAGGGAACACAGAGGAACAGAGAGAGAGAACATAAGAACACAGGAACAGAGAGACAACATAGAGAACACAGAGGAACAGAGAGAGAACATGGAGAACACACAGAGGAACGGATAGAGAACATAGAGGAAGAGAGATAGACAACATATAGAACAGAGGAACAGAGATAGAGAACACAGAGAACACAAAAGAACGGATAGAGAACATAGAGAACACAGAGGAACAGATGGAGAACAATAAGAACACAGAGGAACAGATAGAGAACAGAGGAACAGAGATAGAGAACATAGAGAACACAGAGGAACAGAGAGAACATAGAGAACACACAGAGGGACAGATAGAGAACATGGAGAACACAGAGGAACAGAGAGAGAACAATGAGAACACAGAGGAACAGATAGAGAACATGGAGAACACAGAGGAACAGGGATAGAGAACATATACAAGACAGAGGAACAGATAGAGAAAACAAAGGAACAGAAAGAGAACAATGAGAAAACAGAGGAACAGAGAGAGAACACGAGGAACAGAGATAGAGAACATAGAGAAAACAGAGGAACAGAGATAGAAAACATAGAGAAGACAGAGGAACAGAGATAGAGAACATAGACAAGACAGAGGAACAGATGGAGAACTATGAGAACACAGAGGAACAGATGGAGAACAATGAGAACATAGAGGAACAGATAGAGAACATGGAGAACACAGAGGAACAGAGATAGAGAACATGGAGAACACAGAGGAACAGATGGAGAACAATAAGAACACAGAGGAACAGATGAAGAACACAGAGGAACAGAGGTAGAGAACATAGGGGGGAACAGAGATAGAGAACATAGAGAACACAGAGGAACAGAGATAGAGAACATAGAGAAGACAGAGGAACAGATGGAGAACAATGAGAACACAGAGGAACAGAGAGAGAACATAGAGAACACAGAGGAACAGACAGAGAACATAGAGAACACAGAGGAACGGAGAGAGAACATAGAAGAACAGATGGAGAACAATAAGAACACAGAGGAACAGATGGAGAACATAGAGAACACACAGGAACAGAGATAGAGAACATAGAGAACACAGAGGAATGGATAGAGAGAACATAAAGAACACAGGAACAGAGAGAGAACATAGAGAACACAGAGGAACAGAGAGAGAACATGGAGAACACACAGAGGAACGGAGAGAGAACATAGAAGAACAGATGGAGAACAATAAGAACACAGAGGAACAGATGGAGAACAATGAGAACATAGAGGAACAGATAGAGAACATGGAGAACACAGAGGAACAGAGATAGAGAACATGGAGAACACAGAGGAACAGATGGAGAACAATAAGAACACAAAGGAACAGATGAAGAACACAGAGGAACAGAGGTAGAGAACATAGCGAACACAGGGGAACAGAGATAGAGAACATAGAGAACACAGAGGAACAGAGATAGAGAACATAGAGAAGACAGAGGAACAGATGGAGAACAATGAGAACACAGAGGAACAGAGAGAGAACATAGAGAACACAGAGGAACAGACAGAGAGCATAGAGAACACAGAGGAACGGAGAGAGAACATAGAAGAACAGATGGAGAACAATAAGAACACAGAGGAACAGATGGAGAACATAGAGAACACACAGGAACAGAGATAGAGAACATAGAGAACACAGAGGAACAGAGCAGAACATAGAGAACACAGAGGAATGGATAGAGAACATAGAGAACACAGAGGAACAGAGATAGAGAACACAGAGGAACAGATGGAGAACAATAAGAACACAGAGGAACAGAGGTAGAGAACATAGCGAACACAGGGAAACAGAGATAGAGAACATAGAGAAGACAGAGGAACAGATGGAGAACAATGAGAACACAGAGGACCAGAGAGAGAACATAGAGAACACAGAGGAACAGATAGAGAACATAGAGGACAAGAGAGAGAACATAGAGAACACAGAGGTACAGAGAGAGAACATAGAGAACACAGAGGAACAGAGAGAGAGAACATAAAGAACACAGGAACAGAGAGAGAACATAGAGAACACAGAGGAACAGAGAGAGAACATGGAGAACACACAGAGGAACGGATAGAGAACATAGAGGAAGAGAGATAGACAACATATAGAACAGAGGAACAGAGATAGAGAAAACAGAGAACACAAAAGAACGGATAGAGAACATAGAGAACACAGAGGAACAGAGATAGAGAACACAGAGGAACAGATGGAGAACAATAAGAACACAGAGGAACAGATAGAGAACAGAGGAACAGAGATAGAGAACATAGAGAACACAGAGGAACAGAGAGAACATAGAGAACACACAGAGGGACAGATAGAGAACATGGAGAACACAGAGGAACAGAGAGAGAACAATGAGAACACAGAGGAACAGATAGAGAACATGGAGAACACAGAGGAACAGGGATAGAGAACATATACAAGACAGAGGAACAGATAGAGAAGACAAAAGGAACAGAAAGAGAACAATGAGAACACAGAGGAACAGAGAGAGAACACGAGGAACAGAGATAGAGAACATAGAGAAAACAGAGGAACAGAGATAGAAAACATAGAGAAGACAGAGGAACAGAGATAGAGAACATAGACAAGACAGAGGAACAGATGGAGAACTATGAGAACACAGAGGAACAGATGGAGAACAATGAGAACATAGAGGAACAGATAGAGAACATGGAGAACACAGAGGAACAGAGATAGAGAACATGGAGAACACAGAGGAACAGATGGAGAACAATAAGAGCACAAAGGAACAGATGAAGAACACAGAGGAACAGAGGTAGAGAACATAGCGAACACAGGGGAACAGAGATAGAGAACATAGAGAACACAGAGGAATAGAGATAGAGAACATAGAGAAGACAGAGGAACAGATGGAGAACAATGAGAACACAGAGGAACAGAGAGAGAACATAGAGAACACAGAGGAACAGACAGAGAACATAGAGAACACAGAGGAACGGAGATAGAACATAGAAGAACAGATGGAGAACAATAAGAACACAGAGGAACAGATGGAGAACATAGAGAACACACAGGAACAGAGATAGAGAACATAGAGAACACAGAGGAATGGATAGAGAACATAGAGAACACAGAGGAACAGAGATAGAGAACACAGAGGAACAGATGGAGAACAATAAGAACACATAGGAACAGATAGAGAACACAGAGGAACAGCGATAGAGAATATAGCGAACACAGAGGAACAGAGATAGAGAACATAGAGGACACAGAGGAACAGAGAAAGAGAACATAGAGAACACAGACGAACAAAGATAGAGAACATAGAGAACACAGAGGAACAGATGGAGAACAATGAGAACACAGAGGAACAGATAGAGAACACAGAGGAACAAAGATAGAGCTCATAGAGAAGACAGAGGAACGGATGGAGAACAATGAGAACACAGAGGAACAGAAAGAGAACATAGAGAACACAGAGAACACACGGAGGAACAGAGATCGAGAACATAGAGAACACAGAGGAACGGATAGAAAACATAGAGAAGACAGAGGAACAGAGATAGAGAACAAAGAGAAGACAGAGGAACAGATAGAGAACATAGAGAACACAGAGGAACAGATAGAGAACACGAGGAACAGAGATAGAGAACATAGAGAAGACAGTGGAACAGAGATAGAAAACATAGAGAAGACAGAGGAACAGAGAAAGAGAACAAAGAGAAGACAGAGGAACAGATAGAGAACACAGAGGAACAGAAATAGAGAACATAGAGAAGACAGAGGAACAGATAGAGAACAATGAGAACACAGAGGAACAGAGAGAGAACATAGAGAACACAGAGGAACAGATAGAGAACATAGAGAACACAGAGGAACAGAGAGAGAACATAGAGAACACGGAGGAACAGAGAGAGAACATAGAGAATACAGAGGAACAGAGAGAGAACATAAAGAACACAGGAACAGAGAGAGAACATAGAGAACACAGAGGAACAGAGAGAGAACATGGAGAAAACAGAGGAACAGATAGAGAACGTAGAGAACACAGAGGAACAGATAGAGAACATAGAGAACACAGAGGAACAGATAAAGAAAACAAAGGAACAGATAGAGAACAATGTGAACACAGAGGAACAGAGAGAGAACACACAGAGGAACGGAGAGAGAACATAGAAGAACAGATGGAGAACAATAAGAACACAGAGGAACAGATGGAGAACAATAAGAACACAGAGGAACAGATAGAGAACAAAGAGGAACAGCGATAGAGAATATAGCGAACACAGAGGAACAGAGATAGAGAACATAGAGGACACAGAGGAACAGAGAAAGAGAACATAGAGAACACAGACGAACAAAGATAGAGAACATAGAGAACACAGAGGAACAGATGGAGAACAATGAGAACACAGAGGAACAGATAGAGAACACAGAGGAACAAAGATAGAGCTCATAGAGAAGACAGAGGAACGGATGGAGAACAATGAGAACACAGAGGAACAGAAAGAGAACATAGAGAACACAGATAGACAACACAGAGAACACACGGAGGAACAGAGATCGAGAACATAGAGAACACAGAGGAACGGATAGAGAACATAGAGAAGACAGATGAACAGAGATAGAGAACAAAGAGAAGACAGAGGAACAGATAGAGAACATAGAGAACACAGAGGAACAGATAGAGAACACGAGGAACAGAGATAGAGAACATAGAGAAGACAGAGGAACAGAGATAGAGAACATAGAGAAGACAGAGGAACAGAGATAGAGAACAAAGAGAAGACAGAGGAACAGATAGAGAACACAGAGGAACAGAGATAGAGAACATAGAGAAGACAGAGGAACAGATAGAGAACAATGAGAACAGAGGAACAGAGAGAGAACATAGAGAACACAGAGGAACAGATAGAGAACATAGAGAACACAGAGGAACAGAGAGAGAACATAGAGAACACGGAGGAACAGAGAGAGAACATAGAGAACACAGAGGAACAGAGAGAGAACATGGAGAAAACAGAGGAACAGATAGAGAACATAGAGAACACAGAGGAACAGATAGAGAACATAGAGAACACAGAGGAACAGATAAAGAAAACAAAGGAACAGATAGAGAACAATGAGAACACAGAGGAACAGAGAGAGAACACGAGGAACAGAGATAGAGAACATAGAGAAAACAGAGGAACAGAGATAGAAAACATAGGAAGAGAGGAACAGAGATAGAGAACATAGACAAGACAGAGGAACAGATGGAGAACTATGAGAACACAGAGGAACAGATGGAGAACAATGAGAACACAGAGGAACAGATAGAGAACATGGAGAACACAGAGGAACAGAGATAGAGAACATGGAGAACACAGAGGAACAGATGGAGAACAATAAGAACACAGAGGAACAGATGAAGAACACAGAGGAACAGAGGTAGAGAAAATAGCGAACACAGGGGAACAGAGATAGAGAACATAGAGAACACAGAGGAACAGAGATAGAGAACATAGAGAAGACAGAGGAACAGATGGAGAACAATGAGAACACAGAGGGACAGAGAGAGAACATAGAGGACACAGAGGAACAGACAGAGAACATAGAGAACACAGAGGAACGGAGAGAGAACATAGAAGAACAGATGGAGAACAATAAGAACACAGAGGAACAGATAGAGAACATGGAGAACACACAGGAACAGAGATAGAGAACATGGAGAACACAGAGGAACAGATGGAGAACAATAAGAACACAGAGGAACAGATGAAGAACACAGAGGAACAGAGGTAGAGAACATAGCGAACACAGGGGAACAGAGATAGAGAACATAGAGAACACAGAGGAACAGAGATAGAGAACATAGAGAAGACAGAGGAACAGATGGAGAACAATGAGAACACAGAGGAACAGAGAGAGAACATATAGAACACAGAGGAACAGACAGAGAACATAGAGAACACAGAGGAACGGAGAGAGAACATAGAAGAACAGATGGAGAACAATAAGAACACAGAGGAACAGATGGAGAACATAGAGAACACACAGGAACAGAGATAGAGAACATAGAGAACACAGAGGAACGGATAGAGAACATAGAGAACACAGAGGAACAGAGCAGAACATAGAGAACACAGAGGAATGGATAGAGAACATAGAGAACACAGAGGAACAGAGATAGAGAACACAGAGGAACAGATGGAGAACAATAAGAACACAGAGGAACAGCGATAGAGAATATAGCGAACACAGAGGAACAGAGATAGAGAACATAGAGGACACAGAGGAACAGAGAAAGAGAACATAGAGAACACAGACGAACAAAGATAGAGAACATAGAGAACACAGAGGAACAGATGGAGAACAATGAAAACACAGAGGAACAGATAGAGAACACAGAGGAACAGAGATAGAGCTCATAGAGAAGACAGAGGAACGGATGGAGAACAATGAGAACACAGAGGAACAGAAAGAGAACATAGAGAACACAGATAGAGAACACAGAGAACACACGGAGGAACAGAGATAGAAAACATAGAGAAGACAGAGGAACAGAGATAGAGAACATAGACAAGACAGAGGAACAGATGGAGAACTATGAGAACACAGAGGAACAGATGGAGAACAATGAGAACACAGAGGAACAGATAGAGAACATGGAGAACACAGAGGAACAGAGATAAAGAACATAGAGAACACAGAGGAACCGAGAGAGAATATAGAGAACACAGAGGAACAGATGGAGAACAATAAGAACACAGAGGAACAGAGGTAGAGAACATAGCGAACACAGGGGAACAGAGATAGAGAACATAGAGAAGACAGAGGAACAGATGGAGAACAATGAGAACACAGAGGAACAGAGAGAGAACATAGAGAACACAGAGGAACAGAGATAAAGAACATAGAGAACACAGAGGAACAGAGAGAGAATATAGAGAACACAGAGGAACAGATGGAGAACAATAAGAACACAGAGGAACAGAGGTAGAGAACATAGCGAACACAGGGGAACAGAGATAGAGAACATAGAGAAGACAGAGGAACAGATGGAGAACAATGAGAACACAGAGGAACAGAGAGAGAACATAGAGAACACAGAGGAACAGATAGAGAACATAGAGAACACAGAGGACAAGAGAGAGAACATAGAGAACACAGAGGTACAGAGAGAGAACATAGAGAACACAGAGGAACAGAGAGAGAGAACATAAGAACACAGGAACAGAGAGACAACATAGAGAACACAGAGGAACAGAGAGAGAACATGGAGAACACACAGAGGAACGGATAGAGAACATAGAGGAAGAGAGATAGACAACATATAGAACAGAGGAACAGAGATAGAGAACACAGAGAACACAAAAGAACGGATAGAGAACATAGAGAACACAGAGGAACAGATGGAGAACAATAAGAACACAGAGGAACAGATAGAGAACAGAGGAACAGAGATAGAGAACATAGAGAACACAGAGGAACAGAGAGAACATAGAGAACACACAGAGGGACAGATGGAGAACAATGAGAACACAGAGGAACAGAGAGAGAACATATAGAACACAGAGGAACAGACAGAGAACATAGAGAACACAGAGGAACGGAGAGAGAACATAGAAGAACAGATGGAGAACAATAAGAACACAGAGGAACAGATGGAGAACATAGAGAACACACAGGAACAGAGATAGAGAACATAGAGAACACAGAGGAACGGATAGAGAACATAGAGAACACAGAGGAACAGAGCAGAACATAGAGAACACAGAGGAATGGATAGAGAACATAGAGAACACAGAGGAACAGAGATAGAGAACACAGAGGAACAGATGGAGAACAATAAGAACACAGAGGAACAGCGATAGAGAATATAGCGAACACAGAGGAACAGAGATAGAGAACATAGAGGACACAGAGGAACAGAGAAAGAGAACATAGAGAACACAGACGAACAAAGATAGAGAACATAGAGAACACAGAGGAACAGATGGAGAACAATGAAAACACAGAGGAACAGATAGAGAACACAGAGGAACAGAGATAGAGCTCATAGAGAAGACAGAGGAACGGATGGAGAACAATGAGAACACAGAGGAACAGAAAGAGAACATAGAGAACACAGATAGAGAACACAGAGAACACACGGAGGAACAGAGATAGAAAA
Source organism: Urophycis tenuis (assembly GCA_036785325.1). Taxonomy (NCBI): domain Eukaryota; kingdom Metazoa; phylum Chordata; class Actinopteri; order Gadiformes; family Phycidae; genus Urophycis; species Urophycis tenuis. The sequence goes on from JAXIVH010000646.1 coordinate 22,485, forward strand.
CATAGAGAAGACAGAGGAACAGAGATAGAGAACATAGACAAGACAGAGGAACAGATGGAGAACTATGAGAACACAGAGGAACAGATGGAGAACAATGAGAACACAGAGGAACAGATAGAGAACATGGAGAACACAGAGGAACAGAGATAAAGAACATAGAGAACACAGAGGAACCGAGAGAGAATATAGAGAACACAGAGGAACAGATGGAGAACAATAAGAACACAGAGGAACAGAGGTAGAGAACATAGCGAACACAGGGGAACAGAGATAGAGAACATAGAGAAGACAGAGGAACAGATGGAGAACAATGAGAACACAGAGGAACAGAGAGAGAACATAGAGAACACAGAGGAACAGAGATAAAGAACATAGAGAACACAGAGGAACAGAGAGAGAATATAGAGAACACAGAGGAACAGATGGAGAACAATAAGAACACAGAGGAACAGAGGTAGAGAACATAGCGAACACAGGGGAACAGAGATAGAGAACATAGAGAAGACAGAGGAACAGATGGAGAACAATGAGAACACAGAGGAACAGAGAGAGAACATAGAGAACACAGAGGAACAGATAGAGAACATAGAGAACACAGAGGACAAGAGAGAGAACATAGAGAACACAGAGGTACAGAGAGAGAACATAGAGAACACAGAGGAACAGAGAGAGAGAACATAAGAACACAGGAACAGAGAGACAACATAGAGAACACAGAGGAACAGAGAGAGAACATGGAGAACACACAGAGGAACGGATAGAGAACATAGAGGAAGAGAGATAGACAACATATAGAACAGAGGAACAGAGATAGAGAACACAGAGAACACAAAAGAACGGATAGAGAACATAGAGAACACAGAGGAACAGATGGAGAACAATAAGAACACAGAGGAACAGATAGAGAACAGAGGAACAGAGATAGAGAACATAGAGAACACAGAGGAACAGAGAGAACATAGAGAACACACAGAGGGACAGATAGAGAACATGGAGAACACAGAGGAACAGAGAGAGAACAATGAGAACACAGAGGAACAGATAGAGAACATGGAGAACACAGAGGAACAGGGATAGAGAACATATACAAGACAGAGGAACAGATAGAGAAAACAAAGGAACAGAAAGAGAACAATGAGAACACAGAGGAACAGAGAGAGAACACGAGGAACAGAGATAGAGAACATAGAGAAAACAGAGGAACAGAGATAGAAAACATAGAGAAGACAGAGGAACAGAGATAGAGAACATAGACAAGACAGAGGAACAGATGGAGAACTATGAGAACACAGAGGAACAGATGGAGAACAATGAGAACATAGAGGAACAGATAGAGAACATGGAGAACACAGAGGAACAGAGATAGAGAACATGGAGAACACAGAGGAACAGATGGAGAACAATAAGAACACAGAGGAACAGATGAAGAACACAGAGGAACAGAGGTAGAGAACATAGGGGGGAACAGAGATAGAGAACATAGAGAACACAGAGGAACAGAGATAGAGAACATAGAGAAGACAGAGGAACAGATGGAGAACAATGAGAACACAGAGGAACAGAGAGAGAACATAGAGAACACAGAGGAACAGACAGAGAACATAGAGAACACAGAGGAACGGAGAGAGAACATAGAAGAACAGATGGAGAACAATAAGAACACAGAGGAACAGATGGAGAACATAGAGAACACACAGGAACAGAGATAGAGAACATAGAGAACACAGAGGAATGGATAGAGAGAACATAAAGAACACAGGAACAGAGAGAGAACATAGAGAACACAGAGGAACAGAGAGAGAACATGGAGAACACACAGAGGAACGGAGAGAGAACATAGAAGAACAGATGGAGAACAATAAGAACACAGAGGAACAGATGGAGAACAATGAGAACATAGAGGAACAGATAGAGAACATGGAGAACACAGAGGAACAGAGATAGAGAACATGGAGAACACAGAGGAACAGATGGAGAACAATAAGAACACAAAGGAACAGATGAAGAACACAGAGGAACAGAGGTAGAGAACATAGCGAACACAGGGGAACAGAGATAGAGAACATAGAGAACACAGAGGAACAGAGATAGAGAACATAGAGAAGACAGAGGAACAGATGGAGAACAATGAGAACACAGAGGAACAGAGAGAGAACATAGAGAACACAGAGGAACAGACAGAGAGCATAGAGAACACAGAGGAACGGAGAGAGAACATAGAAGAACAGATGGAGAACAATAAGAACACAGAGGAACAGATGGAGAACATAGAGAACACACAGGAACAGAGATAGAGAACATAGAGAACACAGAGGAACAGAGCAGAACATAGAGAACACAGAGGAATGGATAGAGAACATAGAGAACACAGAGGAACAGAGATAGAGAACACAGAGGAACAGATGGAGAACAATAAGAACACAGAGGAACAGAGGTAGAGAACATAGCGAACACAGGGAAACAGAGATAGAGAACATAGAGAAGACAGAGGAACAGATGGAGAACAATGAGAACACAGAGGACCAGAGAGAGAACATAGAGAACACAGAGGAACAGATAGAGAACATAGAGGACAAGAGAGAGAACATAGAGAACACAGAGGTACAGAGAGAGAACATAGAGAACACAGAGGAACAGAGAGAGAGAACATAAAGAACACAGGAACAGAGAGAGAACATAGAGAACACAGAGGAACAGAGAGAGAACATGGAGAACACACAGAGGAACGGATAGAGAACATAGAGGAAGAGAGATAGACAACATATAGAACAGAGGAACAGAGATAGAGAAAACAGAGAACACAAAAGAACGGATAGAGAACATAGAGAACACAGAGGAACAGAGATAGAGAACACAGAGGAACAGATGGAGAACAATAAGAACACAGAGGAACAGATAGAGAACAGAGGAACAGAGATAGAGAACATAGAGAACACAGAGGAACAGAGAGAACATAGAGAACACACAGAGGGACAGATAGAGAACATGGAGAACACAGAGGAACAGAGAGAGAACAATGAGAACACAGAGGAACAGATAGAGAACATGGAGAACACAGAGGAACAGGGATAGAGAACATATACAAGACAGAGGAACAGATAGAGAAAACAAAAGGAACAGAAAGAGAACAATGAGAACACAGAGGAACAGAGAGAGAACACGAGGAACAGAGATAGAGAACATAGAGAAAACAGAGGAACAGAGATAGAAAACATAGAGAAGACAGAGGAACAGAGATAGAGAACATAGACAAGACAGAGGAACAGATGGAGAACTATGAGAACACAGAGGAACAGATGGAGAACAATGAGAACATAGAGGAACAGATAGAGAACATGGAGAACACAGAGGAACAGAGATAGAGAACATGGAGAACACAGAGGAACAGATGGAGAACAATAAGAGCACAAAGGAACAGATGAAGAACACAGAGGAACAGAGGTAGAGAACATAGCGAACACAGGGGAACAGAGATAGAGAACATAGAGAACACAGAGGAATAGAGATAGAGAACATAGAGAAGACAGAGGAACAGATGGAGAACAATGAGAACACAGAGGAACAGAGAGAGAACATAGAGAACACAGAGGAACAGACAGAGAACATAGAGAACACAGAGGAACGGAGATAGAACATAGAAGAACAGATGGAGAACAATAAGAACACAGAGGAACAGATGGAGAACATAGAGAACACACAGGAACAGAGATAGAGAACATAGAGAACACAGAGGAATGGATAGAGAACATAGAGAACACAGAGGAACAGAGATAGAGAACACAGAGGAACAGATGGAGAACAATAAGAACACATAGGAACAGATAGAGAACACAGAGGAACAGCGATAGAGAATATAGCGAACACAGAGGAACAGAGATAGAGAACATAGAGGACACAGAGGAACAGAGAAAGAGAACATAGAGAACACAGACGAACAAAGATAGAGAACATAGAGAACACAGAGGAACAGATGGAGAACAATGAGAACACAGAGGAACAGATAGAGAACACAGAGGAACAAAGATAGAGCTCATAGAGAAGACAGAGGAACGGATGGAGAACAATGAGAACACAGAGGAACAGAAAGAGAACATAGAGAACACAGAGAACACACGGAGGAACAGAGATCGAGAACATAGAGAACACAGAGGAACGGATAGAAAACATAGAGAAGACAGAGGAACAGAGATAGAGAACAAAGAGAAGACAGAGGAACAGATAGAGAACATAGAGAACACAGAGGAACAGATAGAGAACACGAGGAACAGAGATAGAGAACATAGAGAAGACAGTGGAACAGAGATAGAAAACATAGAGAAGACAGAGGAACAGAGAAAGAGAACAAAGAGAAGACAGAGGAACAGATAGAGAACACAGAGGAACAGAAATAGAGAACATAGAGAAGACAGAGGAACAGATAGAGAACAATGAGAACACAGAGGAACAGAGAGAGAACATAGAGAACACAGAGGAACAGATAGAGAACATAGAGAACACAGAGGAACAGAGAGAGAACATAGAGAACACGGAGGAACAGAGAGAGAACATAGAGAATACAGAGGAACAGAGAGAGAACATAAAGAACACAGGAACAGAGAGAGAACATAGAGAACACAGAGGAACAGAGAGAGAACATGGAGAAAACAGAGGAACAGATAGAGAACGTAGAGAACACAGAGGAACAGATAGAGAACATAGAGAACACAGAGGAACAGATAAAGAAAACAAAGGAACAGATAGAGAACAATGTGAACACAGAGGAACAGAGAGAGAACACACAGAGGAACGGAGAGAGAACATAGAAGAACAGATGGAGAACAATAAGAACACAGAGGAACAGATGGAGAACAATAAGAACACAGAGGAACAGATAGAGAACAAAGAGGAACAGCGATAGAGAATATAGCGAACACAGAGGAACAGAGATAGAGAACATAGAGGACACAGAGGAACAGAGAAAGAGAACATAGAGAACACAGACGAACAAAGATAGAGAACATAGAGAACACAGAGGAACAGATGGAGAACAATGAGAACACAGAGGAACAGATAGAGAACACAGAGGAACAAAGATAGAGCTCATAGAGAAGACAGAGGAACGGATGGAGAACAATGAGAACACAGAGGAACAGAAAGAGAACATAGAGAACACAGATAGACAACACAGAGAACACACGGAGGAACAGAGATCGAGAACATAGAGAACACAGAGGAACGGATAGAGAACATAGAGAAGACAGATGAACAGAGATAGAGAACAAAGAGAAGACAGAGGAACAGATAGAGAACATAGAGAACACAGAGGAACAGATAGAGAACACGAGGAACAGAGATAGAGAACATAGAGAAGACAGAGGAACAGAGATAGAGAACATAGAGAAGACAGAGGAACAGAGATAGAGAACAAAGAGAAGACAGAGGAACAGATAGAGAACACAGAGGAACAGAGATAGAGAACATAGAGAAGACAGAGGAACAGATAGAGAACAATGAGAACAGAGGAACAGAGAGAGAACATAGAGAACACAGAGGAACAGATAGAGAACATAGAGAACACAGAGGAACAGAGAGAGAACATAGAGAACACGGAGGAACAGAGAGAGAACATAGAGAACACAGAGGAACAGAGAGAGAACATGGAGAAAACAGAGGAACAGATAGAGAACATAGAGAACACAGAGGAACAGATAGAGAACATAGAGAACACAGAGGAACAGATAAAGAAAACAAAGGAACAGATAGAGAACAATGTGAACACAGAGGAACAGAGAGAGAACACACAGAGGAACAGATAGAGAACATAGAAAACACAGAGGAACAGATAGAGAACATGGAGAACACAGAGGAACAGAGATAGAGCTCATAGAGAACACAGAGGAACAGAGAAAGAGAACATAGAGAAGAGAGAGGAACAGATAGAGAACATAGAGGAACAGAGATAGAGAACATAGAGGAACAGAGATAGAGAACATAGAGAACAGAGGAACAGAGAGAGAACATAGAGAACACAGAGGAACAAATAGAAAACAATGAGAACACAGAGGAACAGAGAGAGAACATAGAGAACACACAGAGGAACGAATAGAGAACATAGAGAACACAGAGAGGGACAGATAGAGAAGATAGAGAACATGGAGAACACAGAGGAACAGATAGAGAACAATGAGAACATAGAGAACACAGAGGAACAGAGATAGAGAACATAGAGAACACAGAGGAACAGAGATAGAGAACATAGAGAACACAGAGGAACAGATGGAGAACAATTAGAACACAGAGGAACAGAGATAGAGAACATAGCGAACACAGAGGAACAGGGAGAAAACATAGAGAACACAGAGGAACAGAGATAGAGAACATAGAGAACACAGAGGAACAGATGGAGAACAATGAGAACACAGAGGAACAGAGATAGAGAACATAGCGAACACAGAGGAACAGAGAGAGAACATAGAGAACACAGAGGAACAGAGATAGAGAACATAGAGAACACAGAGGAACAGATGGAGAACATTTAGAACACAGAGGAACAGAGATAGAGAACATAGCGAACACAGAGAGGAACAGAGATAGAAACATAGAGAACACAGAGGAACAGATAGAGAACATAGAGAACACAGAGGAACAGAGAGAGAACATAGAGAACACACAGAGGAACAGAGATAGATAACATAGAGAACACAGAGGAACAGAGAGAGAACATAGAGAACACAGAGGAACAGATAGAGAACAATGAGAACACAGATGAACAGAGATAGAGAACATAGAGAAGACAGAGGAACAGATAGAGAACAATGAGAACACAGAGGAACAGAGAGAGAACATAGAGAACACAGAGGAACAGATAGAGAACATAGAGAACACAGAGGAACAGAGAGAGAACATAGAGAACACGGAGGAACAGAGAGAGAACATAGAGAACACAGAGGAACAGAGAGAGAACATAAAGAACACAGGAACAGAGAGAGAACATAGAGAACACAGGAACAGAGAGAGAACATAGAGAACACAGAGGAACAGAGAGAGAACATAGAGAACACAGAGGAACAGATAAAGAAAACAAAGGAACAGATAGAGAACAATGTGAACACAGAGGAACAGAGAGAGAACACACAGAGGAACAGATAGAGAACATAGAAAACACAGAGGAACAGATAGAGAACATGGAGAACACAGAGGAACAGAGATAGAGCTCATAGAGAACACAGAGGAACAGAGAAAGAGAACATAGAGAAGAGAGAGGAACAGATAGAGAACATAGAGGAACAGAGATAGAGAACATAGAGGAACAGAGATAGAGAACATAGAGAACAGAGGAACAGAGAGAGAACATAGAGAACACAGAGGAACAAATAGAAAACAATGAGAACACAGAGGAACAGAGAGAGAACATAGAGAACACACAGAGGAACGAATAGAGAACATAGAGAACACAGAGAGGGACAGATAGAGAAGATAGAGAACACAGAGGAACAGATAGAGAACATGGAGAACACAGAGGAACAGATAGAGAACAATGAGAACATAGAGAACACAGAGGAACAGAGATAGAGAACATAGAGAACACAGAGGAACAGAGATAGAGAACATAGCGAACACAGAGGAACAGGGAGAAAACAGAGAACAGAGAGGAACAGAGATAGAGAACATAGAGAACACAGAGGAACAGATGGAGAACAATGAGAACACAGAGGAACAGAGATAGAGAACATAGCGAACACAGAGGAACAGAGAGAGAACATAGAGAACACAGAGGAACAGAGATAGAGAACATAGAGAACACAGAGGAACAGAGATAGAGAACATAGCGAACACAGAGGAACAGGGAGAAAACATAGAGAACAGAGAGGAACAGAGATAGAGAACATAGAGAACACAGAGGAACAGATGGAGAACAATGAGAACACAGAGGAACAGAGATAGAGAACATAGCGAACACAGAGGAACAGAGAGAGAACATAGAGAACACAGAGGAACAGAGATAGAGAACATAGAGAACACAGAGGAACAGAGATAGAGAACATAGAGAACACAGAGGAACAGATAGAGAACATAGAGAACACACAGAGGAACAGAGATAGAAACATAGAGAACACAGAGGAACAGATAGAGAACATAGAGAACACAGAGGAACAGAGAGAGAACATAGAGAACACACAGAGGAACAGAGATAGATAACATAGAGAACACAGAGGAACAGAGAGAGAACATAGAGAACACAGAGGAACAGATAGAGAACAATGAGAACACAGATGAACAGAGATAGAGATCATAGAGAACACAGAGGAACAGATAGAGAACAGAGAACACAAATGAACAGATAGAGAACAATGAGAACACAGAGGAACAGAGAGAGAACACACAGAGGAACAGAGATAGAGCACATAGAGAACACATAGGAACAGAGATAGAGAACATAGAGAACACAGAGGAACAAAGAGAGAACATAGAGAACACAGAGGAACAGATAGAGAACAATGAGAACACAGATGAACAGAGAACAAACAGAACGACGCGGTGAGAGAAATAAAGAAGAAAAGAAAATCTCACAGAACAAACAGAGAGAAAAACAGAAAGAGCCAGAAGAAAGTGGGGAACGGAGAGAGGGGGAAGAGCGGGACCGGAGTGTGCGCGACACCTCTTGGAGCAGGTCTGCCTGTTCAATGGCCTTCAGGACGCTCTTCTTGGACGTGTCCTGGATTTCCCCTCCCATCAGGAACTCGTCCAGGATGAAGTAGGCCTTCTCAAAGTTAAAGATGATGTCCAGCTCGCACACCTGCAGAAGATCGAGCACACGGGATCAAGAGGTGAGCATGGTGGACCGGACCCCTCAGTGCACAATACAGGCGGAGTCCCTTCAGCACACTGCAGGTGGAGGACACAAGGTGCTCGTGAAGCGCACACAGTTACTGCCACCACCCTCGCGCTGAGCGAGCGTCTGGTCTTTCAGCCACCGTCTCTTGTTAAAGCATCTCGAGATGAATTTGGCGAAGGCTGACCAAAGTGGTGCTGAGCAGGTGAACTTCAGTGTTCCTTCAGTCCAGCTGGTTCCTCCTCCAGCCCTCTCAAACACACCTCAATTCAAGGCCCAAAGGTGTGTGGCCTTCTGGCGTTTTACAGACACATTAAAAAACATCATAAGCAGCACAACACCCCAGAGGGCTGGAGAGAGAGGGGGGGGGCACTCACGCTGCCAAAGTATTTGTCCAGCAGCTCCACGAAGCGGTGGATGACCTCCAGGGTGATGAGCTCGTTGTCCTGCTCCTCCACAGCGCAGCAGAAGTACAGGCTGGCGTACCTGATAGCAGGAGAAGAAGAGATGTCTGTTCAGCGGACGGAGGGAGCGAGCTGCGCTGCATGACCCAATTTAGCAATTAAACACACTTTTTATCATTCCAGATTCATATGAATTGGATGCAATACAGTATGTGCGCCTTTCTGTTGATTGGACCTAGACAGTACAGGTGTTTTAAAAGCCCATGCAGGCTTGGCATTTTGTTAAGACATTGAAATGGGAACTGGTCTGCATGCAGTGGACCTCTGTGTGATTTGCCAAAGGGATGTTTTAACATGTTTATCCTGACACAAGTGGTCTCAATACCCCCACCCCCTATCCACGTAGTATACATGGGGTACAGCACACCTTTCACCACTGGAAGATGTCAATACCCCCACCCCCTATCCACGTTGTACAGACGGGGTACTTCGCACCTTCCACCACTGGAAGGAGCCGTCACTTTCCACCACTGGAAGGTGCACTGGCTGCTACGCTGTGGCCCTCAGTCGCCTGGTCTCAAACCCAAAAGGAACAAACGCCAGTCTGAGGGTTTGGACGTGCAGCCCTCTCTCCGCCACTGTCGTCAACACACCAAACGAGGCAATCTGGTGACAAGATGGCGTCTCCCTAATGGCGCTCCACGGGCTGTTGGAATAATCCATCTCTAATTATCTATCTCTAATAATCTCTAATTGTCTATCTCTAATAATCTATAATTGTCCATTTCTAATAATCCATCTCTAATAATCTACAGCGAGGTGCACGGAGGCTCCAAAACTGGCGCCGGTGAGAAAAACATCCCAACAGGGTCCTTTCATTTCCAACGCTTTTCAGATCCTAATAAGGTAACATCTGATAGCAGCTATCAGGAAGAGACGAACCAGGCGGTCGAGGGACCCGGAGTCTGAGGAGGCTGCATGCTGGTAGCAGCGCGGGATGAAGCTTCTGTAAAAACAGTCAACCCTGAGAGAGCCGCAGCAGCCCTGCCTCCCCCCTACTGCTGCTGTTCATTTGTCCTCCTGCCCCTGCATGCAGCAGACAGTAATGGCTGTGGTAGGAGCCACACTGTGTGGGTCTTTTGTTTACCTGCGGGGGTGAGCCAAAGTACAGAAACAAACAGTGAAGTGAAAGCACCCACGCCTCCTAAAAGACAAAACTCCAGAATAGTAAAACAAAGTGTGGATTCCCCAGTCAGCCATGAAGCCTGAGCTCACACAGAACCTGTCCTCTCTAGGATCAAAAGACTGGACCACCCAGAGCAGAAGCGTAGGCACCTTTCCTGTGTGAAGGCCCATCACCGCCACACCTTTCTGCACCCCCAATGAGTCCCAAGTGGCACCTGACAGCGCCGGACTGCGCCAGCTCACATCAGACTGCAGGTTTTACACGCCCCCGCCCCGTGAGCTGCTGTGGGGGACCAGCCCCCACGGAGCCCCCCCACGGAGCGGCCTGACGCCGGCGGCCTGGCGGCGGCGGCCTGGCGCCAGCGAGGGAGCGGCACGGCGCTGCGGAGCCCTCGGGGAGGCGGAGGGTTCTGGGGACGGGAAGCTGAGTCCGCCGTGTGCCTGCTGGCGGCACCCAGAGGACGCAGCCGCTGGACACGTTTCTAAGGGCTGGAATTCCATCATGGCTGCCACACATATTCTGAGACCGTTAGGTGCGTCGGTCGCACACGTCATCGCAACCGAACACGTCCACAGGATGAAACACTGACAAGAAACTCGGGGGCGACCGTGGGAATAAACACAGTGACCTCGAGGTCCGAGTCAGGGAAGTTATTGTTAGCATGGCAGAAAGTTTAGAGGAGAGACTGCTGGACCTAGTCCACAATGTCCCACACCTGTATGATCACAGTCTTTATAAGCATAGTGATAAGCATGCATGTCAGACCAGCTGGCGACAGATCGCGTTGGTTATGTTTGTTGTTTATTTACATGAGCATGCAATACACATGCTTTTGTATGATGTCAGGATCTGATATTACTATGGTCTGCCCCAATAGAATAGAATAGAATATAAATACTTTATTGATCCCAATGATCAATAAAGCTTGGGATCAATAAAGTATTTATATTCTATTCTATTCTATTGGGGCAGACCATAGTAATATCAGATCCTGACATCATACAAAAGCATCATCATCCCAATCCCATCCCAATGATGGAAATGGAGACCTCCACTATCATGGGTTTGTCTGCACACAGGACACAGCAGGTCACATACGCTTACACTTGCTCTAAAGCAGTGGTTCTCAACTGGTGGGTCGTGGGCCTTTGTCCGGACAAAAAAAAAATGTTAGGGAAAAAATCCTGTGCTTTTATTTTGAAGAGGATTCTTTATGCAGCGGAGTGCCGTCTATTTTATATTGTCTGAATAAGTGACTGAATAGTTTCATAGTACAGTTGCTGAAGTGTTATGTTAAATACATTTGAAAGTTGAACATTTTCCTTAATTTGGGTCGTGGCTTGTCATTAAGGGGTGATGGTAGGTCCTGAAGCCAGACCAGTTGAGAACCACTGGGCTAAAGCAAGTGTATCAGCACCCTAAGAGAACATGGGTACAAAATAAAGCAGCAAGCGGATACTTTCCCCCAGGTCTGAGCAGCCTGGAGTGCATTCACATGAACTCTAGCTTGCTGATCTGCCCTGGATGTTTTCTGGGGGATAATCATGTATTCATTCAGATTTCACTTGTGTGGTGACTCATGGGGTAGAAATCTGATGGCTCTGGCGTGGTGTTTCCTCACATTTTAAGGGACTCACATTTTAAGCGCCAACTCAACAGCAAAAGGTGATTATCACAACAGAGAGCGAGGCCTGAGTGTTGGGACACCGTTACACTGCTAAGAATAACAGGCTGGAACCACAGCCGCTGACAACCCACTGATGCAGTCGCTGTCAAGAAGTACACAAACTGGAGATAAAAATCCCTTTTGCTCACTTTTGGATGTCAAGTTCAGTGTTCTTGGCTTGCAGCGTGGATTGTTATTGGTAAATACTGACACACAGGCTACAAACAACACTGTGTGATCAGAGACTGTGCAACTGACACATTTTCATTCGACCGAGTCTCAAAATAACGAGGTTGAACATCATGTGGAATGATCGTCCAAAACATCTTCATTAAAATAGAAAATAGGTCTGATAAGTCAGCAGTACTTCTGCGGCTGTCCATGTCCTGCCTGCACCTCAGACTTCTTCCAGCCCAAATAAACAGCCCAGGGTTTTATAGCAGCCAACAGGACCGCAACACGGACGCACACATGACCGGCCACTGTAAATGTACTGTGTGAACGCCAAACTGTCCACCTCTTGGGTCGTCACGGCAACCGGCTGCCGCTTGGCTCTGTTCCCGCCAAGCTTCAACAATGACGAGCTGCAGCACCCGGCGCTTCCACTCTGACCGCACTCATTCACAGTGACTACAGTCATGGTGCATTCAGTGACCAAATTCATGGTTCATTCACACTGACTACAGTCATGGTGCATTCAGTGACCAAATTCATGGTTCATTCACACTGACTACAGTCATGGTGCATTCAGTGACCAAATTCATGGTTCATTCACACTGACTACAGTCATGGTGCATTCAGTGACCGAATTCATGGTTCATTCACAGTGACTACAGTCATGGTGCATTCAGTGACCAAGTTCATGGTTCATTCACACTGACTACAGTCATGGTGCATTCAGTGACCAAGTTCATGGTTCATTCACAGTGACTACAGTCATGGTGCATTCAGTGACCAAATTCATGGATCATTCACACTGACTTCAGTCATGGTGCATTCAGTGACCGAATTCATGGTTCATTCACAGTGACTACACTCATGGTGCATTCAGTGACCGAATTCATGGTTCATTCACAGTGACTACACTCATGGTGCATTCAGTGACCGAATTCATGGTTCATTCACAGTGACTACAGTCATGGTGCGTTCAGTGACCAAGTTCATGGTTCATTCATAGTGAATACAGTCATGGTGCAATCAGTGACCAAGTTCATGGTTCATTCATAGTGAATACAGTCATGGTGCATTCACAGTGACTAAAGTCATGGTTCATTCACAGTGACTAAAGTCATGGTTCATTCACAGTGACTAAAGTCATGGTTCATTCACAGTGACTAAAGTCATGGTGCATTCACAGTGACTAAATTCATGGTGCATTCACGGGGACTAAATTCATAGTTCATTCACAGTGACTAAATTCATAGTTCATTCATAGTGACTAAATTCATGGATCATTCATAGTGACTCAATTCATAGTTCATTCATAGTGACTAAATTCATAGTTCATTCATAGTGACTAAATTCATGGTTCATTCATAGTGACTAAATTCATGGTTCATTCATAGTGAATAAATTCATAGTTCATTCTTAGTAACTAAATTCATGGATCATTCACAGTGCCTAAATTCATGTGTGACTAAAGTCATGGTGCACAGTGACTAAAGTCATGGTGCAGTCAGTGACTAAATTTATAGTTCATTCACAGTAATTAAATTCACAGTGACTAAATTCATGGTTCATTCAGTGACTAAAGTCATGGTGCATTCAGTGACTAAATTCATTCAGTGACTAAATGCAGTCAGTGACTAAATTTATAGTTCATTCAGTGATTAAATTCAAAGTGACTAAATTTATAGTTCATTCAGTGATTAAATTCAGTGACTAAATTCATGGTGCATTCAGTGACTAAATTCATAGTTCATTCATGATGACAAAATTCATAGTTCATTCTCAGTGACAAAATTCATAATTCATTCATAGTGACGAAATGTATGGTTCATTCATAGTGACTAAATTCATGGTTCATTCAGTGACTAAATTCATGGTTCATTCATAGTGACTAAATTCATACATCATTCACAGTGACTAAATTCATGGTTCATTCATAGTGACTAAATTCATAGTTCATTCACAGTGACTAAATTCATAGTTCATTCATAGTGACTAAATTCATAGTTCATTCAGTGACTAAATTCATAGTTCATTCACAGTGACTAAATTCATAGTTCACTCACAGTGAGTAAACTCATAGTGACTAAATTCATAGTTCGTTCATAGTGACTAAATTCATAGTGACTAAATTCATAGTTCACTCAGTGATTAAACTCATAGTGATTAAATTCATAGTGACTAAATTCATAGTTCACTCAGTGATTAAACTCATAGTGATTAAATTCATAGTGACTAAATTCATAGTGACTAAATTCATAGTTCACTCAGTGATTAAACTCAGTGATTAAACTTATAGTGATTAAATTCATAGTGACTAAATTCATAGTTCACTCAGTGATTAAACTCATAGTGATTAAATTCATAGTGACTAAATTCATAGTTCACTCAGTGATTAAACTCAGTGATTAAATTCATAGTGACTAAATTCATAGTTCACTCAGTGAATAAACTCATAGTGATTAAACTCATAGTGACTAAATTCATAGTCCAGCTGCAGCTGGGAGGGGGCAGGACTGGGCAATATAAGGTCAATAGAGAATGTTTAAATTGAGTTTTTTTGGTAATTCAACATTATGACATCCTAGATATTACATCGCATTTTATCACCAGCAATATTTTCAAAATCATCACTAGAGACAAAGTGCTGTACTGTTTTTTGTTTTACCAATGCAGAAGGGCTTTGCATGGATATTCAAAAGAGAAAAGCAAAGGCTGGCTACATGTGATTACATCTGGTACATCTGGAAATGCACACAGCTACCCGCATTAACAATGTTTGCTTTTGTAAAACTTGCTAAACTAGAATGCAAATGCAACCAGTTAAGCAACATTGAAACCGTTTTTTTTTTACCAGTATATTTACAGTGGAAAGCAAATGGGAAAGCATGACACATCAATGTGAATGTAGTTTGCTGGATTAGTACCTTGGTAGATTAATACCATCTGCTGAAGTTCTGCTTTGTGAATTATTCATAATTAGGCTAAAATAATGGGATCCCTTGACATTCAAATAAATGACCTGTGGTGTCCCTAGAAGATTGATGTGATGCTGTGGAGTGTGCATTTTACATTCAAAGGGCAAAGATGGCATAGTGAACAAAAGGTCAGCTTTGGTAAAGTCATGATTAACTCCGCCCATAAAACTTTTAAATAGCAACCACTAACAATAACAATCCAGTGCCTAAGTCATTATGCCACTGTCTCACATGTCAATATAGCAGTGACAAACTCATGGTTTAGAGCTGTGAGGAACCTCCTGCTGTGAAATACATTACCATCTTTAGTTACTTGTTCATTAAACCTAAAACAGCCTAAAAAGACCATGGTCCATGAATGTCCAGATTCTGTCCACAACATTAAGGAAATGTGCCATCATTGTCTCAAGTCAATGATGAACTTATGAAGGAAGACACTGAACTATGTCCACACTTGACTAATAAAAAATAAATAAATGCAAAGCAGTGGCCCAGAATAATTGCACCTGATCTGGTGGACTCACACAAGCTGTGTTCCATTTGGGGCCTGTCCCACAAACCCACAGTATTTATAGGACAGGAAACTGCCCTATAAAATACTGTGTCCAACTTACTGACAAAACCACATCACAATTCCAAAGGTTCTACGACATTCTCTGCTATATACTTAAAGGATAACCCAATTAACATTTAGGCACACGGCAACAGAAAGTTAAATGAACACAGATGTAGAGGTGTGAACTTTATCTTCAATACTTCTCAGAAATAATGCAAGTCTGCATTAGCAACATTGTACCAGCCTGCCATTCCCATCAGTGGGCCAGGCACCTGTCTGAATTCAGTTTCTTGTGGAACTGGTGTAGGGCCTACTTCAGACATCATTCTGTAGTTGGGTGTTGCTGTGGATTAGGAAGCACCTTAGTGATGTAGAACTGGAATGTAGCTCCATGCATTTGGATGCAATCACCTCCCGTTTCTTATTTCAACCTTTCATTGACCTCGGACCCAGCAGAACTTTGAGGGGTGGAGGAGGGCACAGACCCTGGGCCGAAATCAACAACTGCAAAGCGTTTCCTGGGTTACAGGCATGTTGTCACAGAAGGGATGTTAAGACTTTTAAGGTTTGAGTGTATATCTCAGTCTCCGCGGTGTCGACCTGAAACCTTCAGTTTTCTTACAGCTTTCTTTAAGCTGAGTTTAGGGCTCCCCGCCTTCAGCGCCATACCTGGTCGAACCCAACCTAACAGCGTGTGGAACCGCCCCAACATGACAGAGTGGAACCGCCCCAACATGACAGAGTGGAACCACCCAACATGACAGCGAGTGGAACCGCCCCAACATGACAGAGTGGAACCGCCCCAACATGACAGAGTGGAACCGCCCCAAAATGACAGAGTGGAACCGCCCCAACATAACAGAGTGGAACCGCCCCAACATGACAGAGTGGAACCGCCCCAACATGAGAGCGAGTGGAACCGCCCCAACATGAGAGCGAGTGGAACCGCCACAACATGAGAGCGAGTGGAACCGCCCCAACATAACAGAGTGAAACCGCCCAACTTAACAGCGAATGGAACCGCTTAACATAACAGCTAGTAGAACCGGCCCAACATAACAGCGAGTGGAACCGCCCTAACATGACAGAGTGGAACGACCCCAACATAACAGAGTGGAACCGCCCCAACATGACAGCGAGTGGAACCGCCTCAACATAACAGCGAGTAGAACCGGCCCAACATAACAGCGAGTAGAACCGGCCCAACATAACAGCGAGTAGAACCGGCCCAACATAACAGCGAGTAGAACCGGCCCAACATAACAGCGAGTAGAACCGGCCTAACATAACAGCGAGTAGAACCGGCCTAACATAACAGCGAGTAGAACCGGCCTAACATAACAGCGAGTAGAACCGGCCCACCACGTCCGGCCCCCGAGGCTTCCGACCCCGACCCAAAGCCCCCCCCCCCCGCGGCGAGACTGGCCTCTTGTAGACGATCTTCAGGTCGCGCCACTCCAGGAAGCTGCACATCTTGGGCTTGCGGGCCAGCACCACCTGCATCAGCTCGCGCACCATCTTCTTCTTGTCCCGCTCCGCTGTGGCCGTGTACCACTTCTGGAGACGCAGCTTCCCCTGCCGGCTGAACAGCAGCATGAAACGCATCTGGGCAGAGCACAGGGGGCACAGGGGACAGGCGTTATGGGGGGGGGGGGGGGGGCGCTGTCGTGTGAACCGCCGCCGCTACGCTAGGAGTGGCGTGGCTACAGTGGCGGACTGCGGGGGTCCGCCGTCGCCTTGACGACCACGCTGCTGCCAGTTTCCTTTACCAACCTCCATGTATTCTGTGTTCCCTTGGGTTGTGGTACGGTAAACAGTGTCTGGGATGAGGAAAGTATTCAGAACCAGTTGGGCGCAACAATGGGCGCCAGAACAAAAACACTCTTACAATAATGTGAGTATGAGATGAGATGATTTTTTTTCTGCAGGGAATTTAGGGAGAGGCACTTTATATATTCTATACATACACTCTCGTAACGGTTCCGCAGATTCTACTCAGGTCAAAGCATTTCTGGTATTCAAGTGATAAAAGATAAGATAAGATAAACTTTAATGTCCGTTTACACAGAAATTTGTCTTGCATTTACACATCTCTTCAATCCTCATAAAAAGACAGATTAAAACAGCACGTAAAAACATTCACACAATATTTAAAAGTCCAAGAGTCCATACCCATATGAGTCATTGATCTCACAGTTCAATAAATTAAAGGCCATAGATGTCTCTGGGGTGTGTGAAGTGACACTGGGAGTGTGTAGTGTGTTAGTATGTGAGGTGCATGTGGAGTCTACTAAGAGTTGTTTGACCTTATAGTTTGAAGTAAAAACATACTCCATGTTTCATATATATCAAATGTATCACCTTTTGGTCAATGTGATGCCATGTCTTGATAATTCCCTGCATTGTTGGTAGTAACAAATGAATGGAAAGTAAATAGGTATAGGTGTATAGGAATAATCAACAATATTCATCAGAAGACACGGAGCAGAGAATAAATTAAATAGAATTAATGTAAAAAATACATTTGTTTTGAAATGTAGTCGCAATCGTAGTTTCAGGTCCCTTTAATGAGGCTGGGTATAAATAGCTCCTTCATTCCATCCTCTTCCACTAAATTATCCATGTGAGACATACACAGGCTCATTTGACCATGAGGAAGAAGTCCATCACTTCCTCGCACACTTGCAAAACCAGGCTGCATCTCAAAAGGTTCCTGTCATATTGAGAACCTAGTGAGAACCTAGTGAGAACCTAGTGAGAACCTTGGTAGGCACACCTGCATATCACAACGCCTCCTTTTACTAAAATGCCTCCAGGTCACCCATCCAACCCTTCCCAAACGACGTTCCCAGAGTCAGTTCCTTAACATGAGCCCTGCTGACAACACCACCACGCTGTACCATCTGCACACCGGACCAACTGGGAGGGAACCACGCTCTCCACTGACCAGACAGGGTACCAGACGGTGAGGGAGGGGTCTCCTGGCTGGGGCCGTCTGCTCCTAACTCACAGGAAGAGGAGCGGCAGGAGAAAGGAGAAGGAGGAGAAGGAGGTCCAGAGCATGGTGGTAATGGTGGACTGAGAGAACCAGCGTGAGCAGATTTAAGTGGGCAGATATTCTTCTATTCAGCTTCTGGTGAAGTGGGCCCTCATCACACACACGCACACGCACACACACACACACAGGCACACACACACACAGGCACACACACACACACACACACAGGCACACACACACACACACAGGCACACACACACACACACACAGGCACACACACACACACAGGCACACACACACACAAACACACACACACACACACACGCACACACACACGCACAGGCACACACACACACAAACACACACACACACACACACACACACACACACACACACACGCACACACACACGCACAGGCACACACACACACACAGGCACACACACACACACACAGGCACACACACACACACGCACGCACACACACACACACAGGCACACACACACAGCGGGAGAACAGGGAAACACAGATCACAGGTTTGTAAAACAGTAATGCTGTTGCACTTCATAACACACTCGCGCATTCTATCATCCTTGCATTCTAGTCATCCTCTCATTCTAGTCATCCTCTCATTCTAGTCATGCTGTACAGAGAGAGGTTCATGTACGCCCAGGCGGTTTGCTAAAATCCATTACCTTGGACTGCATTTCCTAATTGAAACTCCTTCGGAGTCACAGCGTCATCACCCCAGTGTGTTCAGCTTACATCCCCGATCACAACTCAGAATGACGTGTAAATATAGTAAAAACACTATGTTATGACCGCACCTCTGTAGAATGACATGTAAATATAGAAAAAACACTATGTTATGACCGCACTTATGTAGAATAACCTGTAAATATAGTTAAAACACTATGTTATGACCGCACTTATGTAGAATGATGTGTAAATATAGTAAAAACACTATGTTATGACCGCACTTATGTAGAATGACATGTAAATATAGTAAAAACACTGTTGTGACCACACTGATGTAGAATAATGTGTAAATATTGTAAAAACGCCATGTTATGACCGCACTTATGTAGAATGACCTGTAAACATATAGTAAAAACACTATGTTATGACCACACTTATGTAGAATAACGTGTAAATATTGTAAAAACACTGTTATGACCGCACTTATGTAGAATAAGGTAAACACTATGTTATGACCGCACTTATGTAGAATGACATGCAAATATAGTAAAAACACTGTTATGACCGCACTTATGTAGAATAACGTGCAAATATAGTAAAAACACTATGTTATGAC
This sequence comes from Urophycis tenuis, assembly GCA_036785325.1. NCBI lineage: Eukaryota > Metazoa > Chordata > Actinopteri > Gadiformes > Phycidae > Urophycis > Urophycis tenuis. Next base: position 42,566 of record JAXIVH010000646.1, read on the forward strand.
CACACTGATGTAGAATGACATAACATAAGAACATAATGCATAACACCTATGGACCAGCTTTGGTACACAAGTGAATGTAGCATCCGCACATGGCCATCCGTTTTAGGGACGGCAAGAACATTCTGGAAACCTAGGCCCTGGTCACTTTAGAGGTCACACATTTCGCTGCCTACTCTTCACAACCCGTCCCATTAATTCCTGCATGCGACTTCAGCCAGAGTTTATATTCAGCGTAGGTTGACAGCCACCACCACCACCCCTGGTCCCCCTCATCATGGGCACTGGAAGCCCCAACAGATGAAGAGCTGCATGCTGCTTCGTTTCCTGTCTATTCTGTCAGCTTTTCGCATCTTCGTTCCTATTTTCAGCCTCAAACTTGGCATCTTGCGAACTCTTGTCTCGCAGCGTTTCAAGCGGTCTCCAGTCAGACCCAAAATAACTTGAGGATGCACGTGTCCGTGCAGCGAGGAGAGGACCAGGCGGCGAGGAGCTGGGTGGGAAGCGGGTGCAGGCCATCATCTGAACAATCAGTGCAGATGTAGACCTGGTCTATGTAGACCTGGTCTATGTAGACCTGGTCTATGTAGACCTGGTCTATGTAGACCTGGTGAGCCCCATCACGCGCCAGGCATCGTGACAATGCACACCAATACAGGGCTGAGCAGTTCTCACTCAACGCAATACATAATGACACTATTCATATTCAAATTATGTTGAGTCCAATTACCAGGTGGTCATGAAAGCCTATCATCACAAGAGAAGCTGCTGCTGATTTTTCTGAAGCATTGTCTCTTTTGCGATGACACAATGTCAACATTGTGGAAAAGAGAACATGCCAAAAACAATTTCATATTGACAGTTTACACTGTCAATAATACACCCAAACAGACATTAAAGGCAGTCTAGCCATTAAATATGCAGTTTCTATGATGACATATTGGATTCTAAGTCATTAATAATGACTGACATATTAGTGATTTTCCAATTACATTTTTAAATTGAGCAGGTGTTACTACCATCTATGTAATCAAGACATATGGCAGTAAGGCTAAAAGGGACAATACACACACCAAGATAACAGCCCACCACGGTGTTTTAATCAACTTGCTGTTGATTAAAAGCTAATCTATACACAGCACTGTCGGCCAAATGCAACACAATACAGAGTGATCAGACGATAACAGTGGAACTAACGACTACCGCTGGGACATCGCTAAACACTCAGATGAAACACACATTACTTACGATGCCTCCAAGCAGCATGTGTCCTCTCTGAGGTCTAGTACAGACAGGCCTGGTATTTATTCCCTCACATTCAGCCTACTTCCATGTAGTCTATCAGCACATTGCCTGCGGAAAAGCCATGGAATAATGTGTTTGCGCCGGGGCTTGTGTGCTTTAGTTAATTTAGTCATTCAATAGAGTCCCGCTGCTTTGGAAGACTATTTGCATCTGTGAAACGTCCTTCACTGTCCTCAAGTCTGGCAACTCGCGTCTTTTTCATAGGCCTCAAAGGAGGTTGAACTAAAAGTAGTACTTCAAGTTCAGAGCATGCCAGCGCACACACAGCAAGCATTCGGTCAACAGATCGATCTCAAGTCGATCAATAGATCGGACTCACTTTTAGGGAGCGTTGAGTGAAGAGGGCATGTATTCATGAATGAATGGCCATCCAGTGGAAGATCTGGGATATATAGGCTGGAAGATCTGGGATATATAGGCTGTGGTTACAGCAGATACTGGAGGTTTTTAGAAGTTATACAGGAAAATGGCCGGTTGCCTTTGACACACACACACACACACACACACGCAGAGAGAGAGACACACACAAGTACACAGACACACACACATACAGACACACACGCACACGCACACGCACGCGCGCACACGCACACGCACGCGCGCACACACACACCGCGTGACATCATCGGCCAGGTAACGTGCAGCACAGGTAGGAGCGCTCGAGCGCCTTCCTTCCTGAAACCCTACACTTTTAGCTTTTAGCTCCCAAGCTAACGTCTGGGTGAAATAAACCTCCCGGGTAGAGCCCACTTACCATTCTTTCCTCGCTGTGGCGGGTTCGCTTTTTTCACAGCTTCACTTGTTGTTCAATAAAGAAGTACAAAGTGTCGGAGGTGTTCAACAGCTGGGGTCCACCGGCCGAGGGCTTCACGTTAACACTCCATTGCCTTCTCGTGAGAGGCGACTGCGCGCAGACTCACTGCGAGCAGCCTGAGTGGAGGAAACGTCAGCTGGCCACAGCTCATTGTGGACATGCGCACTGGGCGCCTCTTTCTTTTTCTTTTTTTTTTGCTCGTGTCAACGTGGCGTCATCGTTCATGAATATGCAGAACCTGTAACCTGCAGTTCAGCTGCAGCCCACTCGCTTTGGGACGAGATGAGCGCCATGCGGTGGGTGCTATCCCTCTCGGTTTATTTTTCTGCGGACGGCAAAACAAGACCGTTCTGTTGCCATGAGAAACGGTACAGGATGTGGTAACCATGGAAACCCCTAAGGCAAAGACTGGGCAGACTTTACTAGGCTCGGCGCGTTGAACTTTATGCATGAAGTCTGCAGTCATTTGCATGTCTCGAATGCATATTCATGTAGTCTTCTCGCTAAGTGCCATCGTGTCTGGTCTACACAAGAGGTCAGCATTCACCCTGAAGAGTCGCAGTCATCTTTTGTAAAAATGTTTTGATTTTAATAAATATATAAATATTTCAAAAGCAGTAATAAAAAAAATAGACATCACAATCGACACAGTAAAAATAAAATGCATATAAAACAAGTAGTAGAGTAGCTAGCAGTCATGAAGCCCCTAAGTGATGCAAGAGTAGGCTAAGCAGACAGGATTATTCTGTTGAATTTAAGACTGTTGCTTTCAAGTGCATCCTGATCTGCACTTATACAATTTTGAAATGTTTAATTATGTAGCTATATTCCTTCATGTAATGCACTCGTTGCAGTCATTCTCACCAACTCCAAATACATAAATCAAGCCATTCGTTTTCAACAAATATATTATGGTAGTGTTTCCATGTGGTCTCAGCAGAGAAACCTTGACATCTTCATAATTCACTCACACTAGACGCCATCAATCATCCACGCAAATGAGTTTCTTCTTGTGAAACATAAATTATATGGTCAACATGTTGTGGTCAGTAGCAAAATGGGAATGATAGGACAGGTAAATATCAGTGCTCGGGTCCTGTGTCCACGCTGGTTCTCTAGTGTTGTTCTGGCCTGTTCACCTGGCCCAGGAATAAAACAGCACCTGGAACAAGGAGAGCAGGTTGGATGAGAAGGACACATCGATAGCAGCTGAGCATCAGTACACTCTGGAGGAGTGATTGAGGAGGGTGGGGAGGAGGAGTGATTGGGGAGGGTGGGGAGGAGGAGTGATTGGGGAGGGTGGGGAGGAGGAGTGATTGGGGAGGGTTGGGAGGAGGAGTGATTGAGGAGGCTGGGGAGGAGGAGTGATTGAGGAGGAGGAGTGATTGAGGAGGGTGGGGAGGAGGAGTGATTGAGGAGGCTGGGAGGAGGAGTGATTGAGGAGGGTGAGGAGGAGGAGTGATTGAGGAGGGTGGGGAAGAGGAGTGATTGGGGAGGGTGGGGAGGAGGAGTGATTGAGGAGGCTGGGGAGGAGGAGTGATTGAGGAGGAGGAGTGATTGAGGAGGGTGGGGAGGAGGAGTGATTGAGGAGGCTGGGAGGAGGAGTGATTGAGGAGGGTGGGGAGGAGGAGTGATTGAGGAGGGTGGGGAAGAGGAGTGATTGGGGAGGGTGGGGAGGAGGAGTGATTGAGGAGGCTGGGGAGGAGGAGTGATTGAGGAGGAGGAGTGATTGAGGAGGCTGGGGAGGAGGAGTGATTGAGGAGGCTGGGGAGGAGGAGTGATTGAGGAGGCTGGGGAGGAGGAGTGATTGAGGAGGCTGGGGGTGAACGGGTGCGTGAAGAAGCCAGTGAGTGTGCTCAGGGAGAGGGTCTTCTCACCTGTTTCCTTGTGCTGGATGAGGAAGAGGAAGGGGCTGTCCAACTTTATCTCCTCCACCGCCATGCGAGAGAACATGACCGCACCTAGAAGAGGACACACACAGGTTCACACATGGCCCATGCATACATGTACGGTTACAATGTGAGAGAGAGCAGTAGACCCACTGGGAGAAGCCCTACCTGATGCTGAAGCACCTTTGGTTCCCTCCTCGTTCACCTCAATCTTCACCCTCTGGATGACCTCAGACACGGACAACCTTTCATCGGCTGAAAAAAAGAGGAACGGCCACACGGGGTTAATGTTGATGCCACAAGCTCCGCCCTCACCACCTGATTGTTCCCTTTAAGATGGAGCGCCTGAAGCAACCATTTTGGTTCAAGTTTCCTTTATTGTCAAATGTGCAGAATCACTTCCAGTCATACTGTACAGTGAAATGTATTGGACCAGGCCCAAGTCCTTTATGTGCAGCTTCCAGTCATACTGTACAGTGACATGTATTGGACCCTTTATGTGCAGCTTCCAGTCATACTGTACAGTGACATGTATTGGACCCTTTATGTGCAGCTTCCAGTCATACTGTACAGTGACATGTATTGGACCAGGCCCAAGTCCTTTATGTGCAGCTTCCAGTCACACTGTACAGTGACATGTATTGGACCCTTTATGTGCAGCTTCCAGTCATACTGTACAGTGACATGTATTGGACCCTTTATGTGCAGCTTCCAGTCACACTGTACAGTGACATGTATTGGACCAGGCCCAAGTCCTTTATGTGCAGCTTCCAGTCATACTGTACAGTGACATGTATTGGACCAGGCCCAAGTCCTTTATGTGCAGCTTCCAGTCATACTGTACAGTGACATGTATTGGACCAGGCCCACTCCAACATGGAAGGATAGTCAAAGAAAACTGTTCAATTAAATACAGTAAGTACAGAATAACAGTAAGAGCAGCAATGGAGAGTGAAAGATGACGAATGAGAATAAGCAGCAACGGAGAATGATTTGTAGCAGCAGAGTAGAAATATAAAGTGCATTACTGAAAGCATGCAAGTATTTACATGATGTATAAACTGGAGGGTTGTACATGAGCTTTGATGGAAGCGGTGGTAACACATGACAGGATACAGATGTGCAGGTTCTTTTTGTAACACAGTAGATATGAGAAAGGTCCCAACTCACTGGTGATGCGTGAGAAGTCCGCGGTTGCCAGGTTGAACATCTCTCCAAGGCCCATGTTGGTCAGAGCAGCCTTCAGGTTCACCTCAGAGTCCAGCGCAAACCTGTGTCCAAAAGCCCCCTCGTTAGAACCCCCGCACGCACACGGTCCTGGACTCACCGCAAAGCCAGCTTAGAACCGCTCCCGATGGCCGGCTCAGTGGTTCAGTGAGCAGGGGGCACCAGAGACATTGTGTGTGTCCAGTGAGCCGCCCGAGACCTCGCCCTTAAGGAGCAACTAGACTCACGTGGCCACTGTGCCGCTCTGTGAGGAGGTAGCCAACAGGACTCTTTACTTTATGACCCAGGAGTCCTGCGCCTGTTCACATGCTCATTTTGTTTTACAGTCCGTTTACAACACTGCAGTTTTTTGTATTTATTTTTATTCTTTTGTTTCTTAACTTTTTATTTTATTTATATTTTTTTGTATTGTATTTATATTTAATTGTATCCGGGCTGCTATGGCAACCCAATTTCTCTTAGGGGATTAATAAAGTTTTATCTTATGTTCTTATCTAATGTCATGTGATGCATGCACTACAGGATCGATACGGACTAATATTTAGACATGATGCTTGGGTTCTGGTCGGGCTCGGTCACATCTGTGTGATATGAAATGTTTAATTTACACGCGCGCTAACCCGTGCATGTTGCACTCATCTGTGTGTTGACATTTACAAATGCCTTGCGGTTGCTTCATAAAGTGCTTTCATCAACACAGACAGTAAATGTGTCTTTAGTATGAAACAAGCTTGGTGTCTGTCGGGTCGGACATAAAAAGCTTCATGCCGGCCCGATCTGCGCTCCAGCGTGCACAGTGAGAGCGCAGCCTCTGACCTGGGAAGGACCAGCTGCCGCTTCCTGCTCCGCAGCCCGGCTCTCCACTGGCGGATCCTGTGGCTGCTCAGCTCCTTGGCCAGTGCGCTGGCAGGCACGTCCGACTCGAAGGGCTGCACCAGGAACATGCTCAGAGAGTCGCCCTGGTAGGGAACCTCCAGCACAAGGTACTCCAGGCCATCCCCGGACACAAACTCACCTTTTGGTACGGGACAAAAGAGAGGGGAAGGGAATAAGAGACGGAGCTCAAAATGGATAGAACCCCCCCAAAAACACAGTGGCTGATCTGTGTCATTAGTTACATACCTGAAGGATTTTGTTCATCTATAGTTTACAACTACAGATCAATGTTATTTACAGGTGACCCCGGGCCTTTGCCGAATTGGCCCCTCTACGTAATGAAGGCGGTTGTGCTGTCAGTGCCTTCAGCACCTCGGAGGTGAGCCTACCATAATGAAAGCGGTTGAGGAGTCTCATCATGGGCACGGGGATGCTGCTGCCGTTGGCACATCGGAACATCCTCTCCTCCGTCAACTTGGGGTCAAAGGGCACCTTCCACAGCCCCTTGAAGTGGATGGCGTTGAGGAGGACCATGCGCGTTTCATCAGTCAGAGAGCCTGGTGCCAGGAATTTGGGAATCATACCTGGAGTGAAGTTCAAAATAAAAACAACATAAGAATTGCGGTTCAAAATGGTGAGAATGACAATTTAAAGTTGCATTCATGGCTGCCATGAAAATGTTAATTTGTTGACCAAGAGTGCGGTACAAATGTTGCCATCTAAATGTGTCCAGTACACTTAGTCTTTCATCAAAAAACACCAAGGTGCCATCAGACACATGCTAGCTAGGCAGCTACATAGCCAGCATGTCAAAACAAGGATCCCCGACCCATAATGCATCAGTGCATCTGCATGAGCATCCCCCCCGCCAGCCGGGCCCGCTGGCTGCCGTACCCGCAGTGTGGTCCGACACCCAGGCGTTGATGATGTCCACCGCCTGGTCGGCGCGGGTGAAGTCCACCTGGTGGGGCACGGCGAGGAAGGCTTTGAGCAGCGCCCTGCGGAAGCCCGGCTCCAGAGCCATCAGCCGCTCCACCATCACAGTGCTGCTGAGCGTCAGGCTGCGCTCGCTGCCCAGGGCCTGCTGGAGCAGCCTCTGCTGGCGGCCCATCCCACGCCCTGGAGCACAGGAAGGAACGAGTGTCATTCGGGACACTTGAAACATCATGACATTTGGCTGGAAAGGCCCAACAAATGAAAATAAGCAGTGGCATTTATTTGAACACCAATCATGACTTCAAGACGAGATTCAAATGCGAGATGAATGACGACATATGCATGCGATGTCACACATGCACCTTCAGGGTGCCAGCTCACCTCGGAGGGA
>JAXIVH010000646.1:55000-59619 GCA_036785325.1 Urophycis tenuis
ATTCATCATTCCTTTTGCATTATTTTTTTACCTTCTCCTAAAATGGACATGCATCAAAAGTGACACATGCTTAAAGAAAAACAGCCACTCCTAATCTAACGTTTGGTATAAAAATGGTGAATGACATGGAGATGACTCAAGGAAAAGGAACTGTGTTGTGCAGACCAGAAGTGTCTGGAGGGAGGATTCTTCCATCAGAGATAACGTGACCAACAAGGCGTGTGGAAAGGACAGTTTCCATTTTCTTTTCATGTGTATTCATTGCCCCCCCACCCCCTTTCCCATAAAGTGCCAGTCACTGAAAACAGGAAGTATATAAACGGAGGTCATTTGAAGACAGATACCCACAGAGCCCTATTGACGAGTAGCAAGCTTCTTACGGCTTCTTTAGCTGTTTCATGTTTGATGCCTGTGAGGTCTGTCAGGCATTCCTTTTCATTGTCCCTGCATCAGATAAGTCTGTTGATAGGAATGAACAACACGTGGAGGAATTGACTGAACTGTTTTTGAAAAGGACAGTTAGAGGAAGTTGCGGTGCTTTGACGACAATACAGTTAGTCACATACACATCATCCATTTGGCAAGAAAATACCAGAAAATACTAGAAAGTACAGGATATATGTAGTATTTTTTGCTGCCGACAAATACATGCATGTATGTCTATATTAATAATTGGTGTAGAAATAAACTTCTGTATGTCAATCTGAACTGCACTACTACGTGTGTGTGTGCGTTTGTGTGCAAGTGTGTATGTGTTTGTATGCGTGTGTGTGTGTGTATGAGTGTGTGTGTGTGTGTATGTGTGTGTGTATATGTGTGTGTGTGTATGTGTGCCTGTGTGTATGCGTGTGTGTGTGTATGCGTGTGTGTGTGTATGAGTGTGTGTGTGTGTGTATGCGTGCGTGTGTGTATGTGTGTGTGTGTGTGTGTGTGTGTGTGTGTGTGTGTGTGTGTGTGTGTGTGTGTGTGTGTGTGTGTGTGTGTGTGTATATGTGTATGTATGTATGTGTGCGTGTGTGTATGCGTGTGTGCGTGTGTGTGTATGCGTGTTTTGATTAATGAGCCTGCTGTTTTTTTAACAACAACATTCCTGTCTTCTTGGCACATTCAAATGTTCTATTGTAAAACATTTCAAACAAACCCTGACCGAGCCCTCCTCCACCACCACCACCACCCCGACACCACCCTGACACCACCCTAACATCACACATCTCCGTCCAGATCCCCCGTCCAGACTTTGTTTCACTTTTATGGACGGCGTTGGGTTAACCAAAGGACCTCGCCGTGCACTTTGACTGCAGCGTTGCAATCAAACTCAGTGACGACTGGAAGCATCGGCATCACGCAGGAGGGACGGACCGCTCTGGCTGGGTGGGGTTCTGTCACTGTCACCATGGTTTACCCCTCCTGTCTAGACCATAGAGTTGTAGTCAAGACCGCTGCCTAAACCGAGACCAAGACACGACCAAGACCAGAGGGTATCAAGACCAAGACAAGACCAAGACACGACCAAGACCAGAGGGTATCAAGACCAAGACAAGACCAAGACACGACCAAGACCAGAGGGTATCAAGACCAAGACAAGACCAAGACCAATATATTTATATTGATAGTTGCATGCTTGTCTAGCACCGGGGATCGAGGGAAATGGCATTTTGGTTTTTGTGTATGTCCTCTACATTCATGAAAACTGACAATAAAGTTTACTTGAATCTTGAAGACTGAACAAGTCAAGACCAAGACCAGAGGGTATTGAGACCAAGACCGACCAAGTCAAGACAGAGACCAAGGCGAGACCGGAAAACAAAAACCAGACTAGTGTTTAAGTTACACCAATACGTGAACGATGGCACAGATATGTACATTGTACAAATATGTAACATATTTGGTGCATAGTGTATGAGTGCTGCCTCATATATAAGGTTTTGTGATGAGCATGAGATCACTGCTTGGTTTATACACAAACCCCCTTGAGACCTCCATGTCCGAGACCAAGACAAGACCGAGACCAAACGCAGTAGAGTCCGAGACAAGACCAAGGCCAGGTAGAAGTGGTCTAGAGACCGAGACCGGTCTGGAGTACTACAACTCTACTAGACCATCGCGCCGCACAAAACGCCCATGTCCTCACATGGTGTTCCCGTCGGTTCATGTTAAAGGGTGAGGGTGGGGGGTGAGGGTGGAGGGTGAGGGTGGAGTGAGGGTGGAGGCCGGTGCACTGGCGTGTCGGGACCACAGCCAGCGGAGCGCGTGGTTGGCTGGAAGTGGCGCTACAGCGCTGTGGTCTGAGTGAGTAACCGCTGAGGAACACGGACAAGTACCCAGTGTTCAGACTGACTGACTGACTCTCACACACACACACACACACACACACACACACACACACACACACACACACACACACACACACACACACACACACACACACACACACACACACACACACACACACACACACACACACACACACACACACACACACACAGCACGCTAATACCTGCACTGGACCAGCGCACCTTGAAGAACTCCCTCACTCACGTCTGACCCATTACACGAGGTGTGGCGCCCCTTGTTGCCAAGCCAATAGAAAACACAAGATAAAAACTTGAGACCAACCCCTCCTAAGTCCCAGCCTTCGGTTGCCAAATAAGTCTTTTGGGGAAGTCAGAACCTGCACAGTCTGACTCCACACGACTCACCATCACACAGACTCACGCCTGTGGCAAACACTCTGTTGTGACCCATGCCTCGACCAAACACACGCAGACCGAAACGTTAATCACACATAGTCCTCACTTTCACATCCTGCATGTGCTAAACCTGAGGCCAAACCTAAGTGAACCTTAGGTGTGTGACTGGGAGGTCAGTGGTGGCTGCCTGGTACAGGTGAGCTGCTGAAAAGACAGAGCTGTTTAAGTGCCCAGGTGTGCCTCGTTTGCTTAACGACCCTCGCACCACAGCACAGGCATGCAGGTGGGCGGGGTCTCATCCGGATACGTCTTCAGAAGCCCCGCCCACGCCCTGACACGCTGAAGCAGCAGGTCCACATTCAGGCCCAATGCAGATATGTCCCTGCAGTTTGGCCTCCCGTTTACACGAAAACCCCGTTTATTTCTAAAACCTCTGGCCAAAGTGAGGTTTCTGAAAACACCCGTTATGTGTTGCCGTGTGTGCCATGTGTTGTCAACCGGGAGAAACAGGGTTTTAGGTTCTCAAAACGTCACATTATGCGCCAGAAAATGCTTAACGTCATGTGAGCGCCCTGTGTTTACAGTTTGTTTGGCTATTGATGCGGGTTGATGTCAATGAAAACAATGTTGTGTGCATAATGTTATTATTGAAAATGGAGGAGGGGACAAGGACAGAGAAGACACAAGAACAGAGAAGACACAAGGACAGAGAAGACACAAGGACAGAGAAGACACAAGGACAGAGAAGACACAAGAACAGAGAAGACACAAGGACAGAGAAGACACAAGAACAGAGAAGACACAAGAACAGAGAAGACACAAGAACAGAGAAGACACAAGAACAGAGAAGACACAAGAACAGAGAAGACACAAGAACAGAGAAGACACAAGGACAGAGAAGACACAAGAACAGAGAAGACACAAGAACAGAGAAGACACAAGGACAGAGAAGACACAAGAACAGAGAAGACACAAGGACAGAGAAGACACAAGAACAGAGAAGACACAAGAACAGAGAAGACACAAGAACAGAGAAGACACAAGGACAGAGAAGACACAAGAACAGAGTCGCCATGGCGACCGCTCCCAGTTGTCTCGGCGTGGCTGCAGCGCGTGGCTACAGGGCGCCCTCGACCTCCCCAACATGGCGGCGTGGACGTGCCTGTACGTGTCTGCAGCACCCAGAGTGCAGCGGACCAGCCTGGGCTGTTGTTTTGACGGGTCCTTATCAGACGGCAGCAGCTGGAAACGTCTGCGTCTGGACTTCCTGTCTGGTGAGGAACGGCCAGGAACGTTGCCCAGCTTCGGATGCATCTTTTGCGGCTTAGGAGCCGTTGCATTTTTTTTTTCTTATCTTGTCGTCGACATTCCTCTCGAGGAAGGGATTAGTGAGTGCACAGTTTTCATTTGTATTTTTTTATTTATAGTTTTTATTTATCTCTTTGTAATTTTTACAACTGTCGCGTCTGTATGTGACACTCACATTTCCTGTCTGAGATGAAAGTAGATAGAAATATCAAAAGTGTGTGTGTGTGTGTGTGTGTGTGTGTGTGTGTGTGTGTGTGTGTGTGTGTGTGTGTGTGTGTGTGTGTGTGTCTGTCTGTCTGTCTGTCTGTCTGTCTGTCTGTGTGTGTGTATGTGTGTCTGTCTGTCTGTGTGTGTGTGTGTGTGTGTGTGTGTGTGTGTGTGTGTGTGTGTGTGTGTCTGTGTGTGTGTGTGTGTGTGTGTGTGTGTGTGTGTGTGTGTCTGTGTGTGTGTGTGTGTCTGTGTGTGTGTCTGTGTGTGTGAGTGTGTGTGTGAGTGTGTGTGTGTGTGTGTCTGTGTGTGTGTGTGTGTGTCTGTGTGTGTGTGTGTGTGTGTGTGTGTGTGTGTGTGTCTGTGTGTGTGTCTGTGTGTGTGGATACAGATGGTACCTCTGTGTTCTGCTGG